>NBIL01145969.1:0-13757 GCA_002752925.1 Viola pubescens var. scabriuscula | reverse complement strand
TTTCCGGTTCGCTGTCCGGTCCGGTTCCGAAAACTATGCATTAAACCCTCTGTTACTGAGAGCTGACATGGCAACGTTAAGTGCCACGTCATCAACAAAAAACCATGCCATGTCAGCTAGCCACGTAAGAATTTACCACGTCAACTTGGCCATGTGGTAAGTGGGCCCCGCCACTCACTTTCCCTTCTTCTTCTTCTCCGTCGTCGTCGTCGTCTTCTTCTTCTTCTTCCAAATCCAAATCCAAATCTTTTTCACCTTGCCTACTAAATACCGCACCCATCTCCTTCCTTGGTTTGGGCCGAAATGGTCGGCCTAAACCAACCGCAAACCAAGCAAAACGGGAGCCACCTCCTCCTCGACTGCCATGGCCACCGTCGGTCACCACCACGGCAACAACAAAAACGTAACCGGCGATGGCCAACAACAACCCAGTCAATCCCAAGCTCCGATCAATCACAAACCACCAAAATAAACCAAAAAACAGCCACAAAATTGAACAAAACAACCTCGAAATTAAACCCAAATCAGCCACAAATTAACTCAAAATTTAACAAGAAATTAACCCAAAATTAACCACACAATTATCCGAAAATTAAACAGAAAAATAACTACGAAATTAATCAAAAAACAGAAGAAAGGAAAGAAGAAGAAGAAGAAGAAGAAAAAGAAGGGAAGTGAGTGGCAGGGCCCACTTGCCACGTGGCTAAGCTGACGTGTCATAATTATACGTAGCTAGCTGACGTGGTATAATTTTTGGTTGATGACGTGGCACTTAACGTTGCCATGCCAGCTCTCAGTAACGGAGGGTTGTGATTAAATAAAAAGAATAAAGTTCAAGGTGTTTTGATGACCTCAATAGTTAAAAGGTTGTGATTAAATAAAACATTAAAATTCAGGGATGTTTTAACCATTTTCGCCAAACTTCTTGAATATTCTTAAAAAAAACATTTTTTCATTTTCATTAAATGCAATTGGCAAAACCGTTATACTCTTACTCTTTTGAATAAATTGAATATTCTTAATTACCTAAACTCCTCTACGAGTTTAAGTAATTAAAAATATTAAATTCATTAAAAAAAGTTGGAGGCATGGGATGGAAGAAAGGAAAGAATTAAGCATGGTGCTCACGAAGGATACTCACATCCTTATAATTAAGCATGATAAAATGCGTTCAATACAATTGGTGATGTGTTTTCCATATATTTGTGTTTCCTTTTTTCTTTTCTTTTTCTTTTTATTATAGTATTTTATTTATAGAATTATATATAAGAAAGTCGCTCCCTAATATTTTGTAATTGTGTTGGGAATTCAATCATATGCCTTCTTTATTTATTCTTAAATTGTGATATATTTTTTTTAAGGTGAAAGTGAGAGTGTGTCGTGTAGTGATGCTACATCAACAACTGAAGCTATATGGTAAAATCATATCAGCTAGCAACTCGATCAATACAATAATGTTATGTCATCATTTCTTTATAATATTTCAATTTTATGGAAAAGGTACATTACTCCTCCCTTCTTTAAGATATCTATAATGTTTTTTTTTAATATTTCGAATTAAATAAATCCATAAGTGTAAATTGGGTTTGGTTTCAATTTAGGCATCCCACTAAACCTAAGATCATTCCATGGTCCTGACCTGAAACTATATTCTCATCTTTCGTGATGTAAATTTGCGGATACCCAGTTGGGTCTCTGTCGCCAAATTCTTACAAAAGTTGATTCCTGGCGAGAATGTATCACTCAAATAATCAAAACTCTGCCAAAGGTAATTTGTGTGCATAAAGCACGAAAAATCTTTACAGTTTGAGGCACATCATCACCATAATCAAAACCATTTAAATATGACTGATCGTATTCTCTTTTATTATTTCATAACCTTCTAAATACAAACAAACAAGCTCACATGTAATAATATATATTTTCATTAAAATCAAGAGATTGAAAAAATAAATTAAAAATAAATAAAAAGATGAACGTGTGGGAAATAAATATAGGGGAGAGGCTCTCATATATATATATATATATTCCAATGTTATCATAACCGAACCGAACCAGTAGTTTAACCGGTGAACTAGTGACCCAAAATGGTATCTAGTTCAGTCCAGTCAATCAAAATCTGCAAAAACAGAGATTTGGGATTGAAAATTAGAAAATATTTGATACATTAATTGTATAAGAACTATGAAGTTTTATATTGAATAAAAGTTATATTGCTGGTAAATATTCATGTTTTTTTACATAAAATATTAAAAAAAAACAGTTAGTTCAAAAAGATCCAATGGTTCAACTATGTTTACCAATAAACCTATTTATTTTCGGTTCGTTGTCCGGTTTAGTTCTGATAACACTATATATTACTATTAAAGTTTTGTTGCAAGAATAATTGGTACAAAATTTGTTAAATAAATTCTCAAATGATATTTAGAAGAGCTATATAACTAATTTAATTAAAATGATATGATTAATTTTTTGTTAATATAACTCAGTCATATGTAGACAAAATAAGTAAAAGATGAACATAAAGTAAAAAAATTAAAGTCATGTGGGTAAGATCAATTTGACTATGAATGTAGCTATAGTATAAATGACAATAATTCAAAAGTGTTATAATATTTAAACATGGAATATGATGAGTTAGAATGTAAAAATTAAATTAAAATTTTAAATGCAAATAAAAAAGCAATCGAATAAATAAAAAAAAAATTATGGGAGAAAAAATATATTGTCATGATGCAAGAACAATTTATAATTTTTTTTAAAAATAAAGAGTCATACAAATGGTTAAAAATATTTAAAAGGTTAGATAACTACTTATTCATAGTTGAGGTAATGAAATACTTTGAATATAATATAACTATATGTATAAATTATAGATAAAAGAGAAAGAAAGTGAAAGTAAAAAATGGAAGAAATAGAAGAAAAAAAAAGGGTAAAAGATGATAAAAATGATAGAAAATTGGATAATAAAATGAACAAGGAAGATGAAAGAATAAATGACGGGAAGTGGTTTACGTTATATTGTGAGAATCAATTTATTTTAGTTAGCAAAAATATATATGGAAAAAAGGGTGATGGACACTAATAGTGTCTAGGCACTATATACGTGGACACTACCCTACCATTAGATGAGATGATCACATGAGAGAAAAAAGAGAAAATGAGTGGACTATTGTCACCCAACAGTCGATAAATGTCCACTCATATAGTATCTGAACACTAACAGTGTCCAATAACTATAGTCTAATATATATTATTATTAAAATCATGGTAAAAAATGTAAGATTAAAAAAAGTTTTACAAGTAGACAATGTTGTTTAAAAAGTTAGAATAATTTGTTCGGTGAAAAATGTATTGTAATGGTAAATTCATGCTAAAAGAATAATTTGTACATTTTTTTAGAAATAAAGAGTTAAACAGGTGGTTATTTTTTTTGACATGGATAAGAATGTTGACTAGGAGACTTGAACTCGAAACTTTTCCCTGCAAACTTTGTAGAAACTTAATTAAGCTACAAATAATTATTAACATCTAAAAGGTCAGACATTTAATTTTTCTAATTGAGGTGATTGAATTGTTTAAATATAACTTAGTTACGTGTATAAATAATAGGTAAATGAGAAAGAAAGAGATGAGAAGCAATGCACTCAACTCATTTAATTGATTAAAAAATTAGTTTACTAATTATAAAATATGCAAATTCAGTAATTATAGTTATAAAATTTAATTCATAAACTTACTCAACTCATTTGTAAATCAAAGTACAATAAATTGAAAACATAAATTTTACTAACAATACCATAAATTTAAATAAAAAAACCATAAATTTTACATGTATAAAATTTAATAGCCTAAAGAATTGATGGATGATATAAAATCATTTCGGGATCACAAGATAAAACTTATTTTGATTCATAAACTCATTAAACTCCTTTAACAATCAGTATATCCATAACAAGAAACAACAATTTTATCTTTCGCGCAACGCGTAAACCAATACCTTGTTTTCTTCTATTAGTTAGGAATGCTCTTCTATTAGTTAAGAATGCATGGGAAAATGTGAATGATTTTTTAAATAGTCCTAAATTAATTATGAACTTTCAAATATATGGTCTTTCGGTTGCAAAAATATATATGGTATTTTCTTTTTGAAAACTCACTCTATATTTTCGAAATTAACTTTACCATACTATTTCTTTTATTCTTAAAAAATGTTACTATTCTTTTGCGAATTAATTTTATAAAAATATAGAAAATAATAACTTTACCATACTAAGTTAGATTAAAGTCTAAGTATAATGATTAATAATACTATTCAGTAACATTTATCAACTCTTCACTAACCCTACTTTAATTACGTTTGTAACTTAAAAGATTATTAAAAGAATAAATATAAAGTTATACTAATTAATAAAACTATATAAGCATGTTTACTTGCTACTTTTCCTTTCTCTTTACACTCACTTCTTCCTTCATTTCAACCCCTCTTCCTCATGGAAAAGATTTTTTCGAAGAATTACTTCAATGAAGTGCGAATAAAATCATTTTAATTTAAATAATATCAAAGATATGGTGCATATTAAGAATATGTAGGATCTCATTCATTTGTTGTTGTTTTTTTCAATTCTTTCAAATATTGAAAATAATAAAAGTTTACTAACATAATATTCATGTCTTTTTATTAGATAATTATTTTTATATTATTGTTATTATTACTACCGCTGAGCATCTATATTTTTCTAAAAATTCTTCATTACACAAAAGATTAGTTCTGTCTTATATTTCATTTTTGGTAATGAGAAGCTGGGCAACGTGTTTTGCATTATAATTTATAATAGCAAAATGTAAAGAAATATTTTGATCGGAACGGATAATTGCATCGGCAGTGTTTGGTGAACATTTTTTGATCGGTTTAATGAATTGAAAATTACACAAGAACTAGAAAAACTAAACTGTAAAGTAAAATAGTTAGTATAAAATAATTTAATAAACTAGAAATCGAATCACAGTTTCGTGCTGCTGTGGGTGGGTGTTTTTAGTCAGTTAGAATATGATTGTCAAAAGAAAAATAAATGTACAGTTCTTAGTAGTGGCAATGGCCTACGAAGGGAAAGACGAGCAGTACCTAATCCTATATTTTGTAAATAGACTCAGCATATTCTTCCACCCGTTGTCGAGATTAGTTGAAACAGTTAATTAGTGCAAAATAAAATGATGTATCTCAACCAATTGCTGGTGACGAATAAACTGTATATAGATCGAGTCCCAATCTATAGTAGTCATCTTATTTGCCAGTCCAGTGCATAGTTATTATAACCGAATCGGTTAAAAGTCCGACCGAATTCAACCGTTAGGTGATTTAGAATTGATCATATATCGAACCGTTCACGTTATAAAATGGAATTCTCAATCCCACCACTCATTTACTGTGTGACCAAATCTTTCCAAAGTACTGCTCAACTATGAGCCTTCTCACCTCATCTCTTCTTCAAATGTTCATTATTACCACCAGCAGAGGAGCCTGGTCTTCTTCATGCCTGATGAAAACAGCTGTCAGCTGCTCTCAACTACTTCCATTATTGCCCAATCTGCCATTCTTCCACAATATCCCACGTGTACCAAAACAAAAACAAAAAAAAGAAGAGTGTTGTAAGTGGCAAAAGCTCTAGCATGAAATCCTTGAAGAATAAGAGAAACATTGACGAAAGAATTCGGAGAGAGTTCAAGGGTAGATGCAGCTATTGAAAGCAAAAAAAAAATCAAAGGAAAAATAAAACAATGCACAAAAAGCTTCAAAACACAGCACAAACAACAATCTATCCAGGAATGTAATTGAAATCCTTTCCTCCAAAATAGTGAGTCTTGAGTGACTCAAATATTTGACAACACACAGCTTGCCAAAGGAGATTAACCCAAACTTTACCAAGCTTCATGTTACCAACCAATGCCACCCCACAAAAAAGGAAAAAGAATTATCCACCACGACAAAAACAAGCTATACAAAGACCCAACCCAACAAAAAACATCCAGTGAACTATCTAAGTCTTTTTCCTGATCTTGTTTTCTTTCCTTAAATAATTATACCGTCTTATTCTCTATTAACTTCATTGCACTCTGTCAAAATAGGCTCAGCAGTTGCAGAAAACAAACGTATATGATGCTCCGGCCCTCCCTTGCATCGCATGGCAGCATTCGTTCCCCCACTTCCCTCCAAAAACAAGGACACTATCGTAGAATGATAGTGCCTAGATCGTCGGTGTAGTTTATCAGTTTCAGGTTCAACTTGTGTTTTCAGGACCCTCAAAATGGATTGTTGTTAGCTCCGTTGAGCGTCTCCTTTGAGCGTCCTCCGAGTCGCCAGAGGATTCAGCTACGGCACTGTTTTGGTTGTCAGCTGCCCCATCTACTGTGATCTTCTGCAGTGAATTAGTCAGCTTGTCATAGCTGGATGCATTTGAGGACTGTAAGCCCGGACTAGCGGTCGGTATCCATTTCATCCAATCACCACGCCTCCTCACTCTATCATCCTGAATCAAATTTCAATTTTTATGTCATACATCGACGACCAACCCAAGCTGTCAAAATTCATAGTAATTTGTTTCTATATTTAGTTTATCACCTTATAGGAATCAAAACTAGGACCTGATTCCAAAACCTAGCTCTTCCAACTTTGCATGGAAAACCACACAAAGGGAAGAACGACTATACCACATTAGTTACAAATGCAGATAAAATATAATTCACAAATTATATAATTTTGAATACAAACAGCAAAACTAAGATTGCACTATTTAAAGAATGCATGAATAGAAGTATAACTTTTTTATGGTAAATAATATAACAGATTAAAAGGAGATACCTGTACTTCAAGAACAGTAGAAATTTTCAAGGACTCTAATATGAAGGTTATGTCATTTGTCATGTTCTTAACCTGCAAAAGCATAGCCACAAAGCAAACTTGTTAATCAGGACAGAAGAAATAGAAGAGCAAGGATAGAGCACATATATTCTGAAGGTTGGATAGAGAAGGTTCACAAAGATAAATTTCTTAATCCACCCGTCAACCAACCCCTTGTAATGTAGAATTTGAAAGCTCATTTGATATTTTGATTGTTGAAAGATGGACAGCTGAATAGAGAGAAAGTCCAACGTGTTTAGAGGAAAAATTACCTCTTATGGCCCAACTGTGTAGTACAGTATATATAGAAACAAATAACTAGACACCTACTATGAACAAGATAAACACAAGACACAAATATATAATCAAATCAAGTGAACAACTAGCTCCAAGAGTGGCATTAAGAAGAAACTATTGAACTTTGGCCCCAATTACTATCATGCATACAATAAATAACACAATGCCTTCTCTTGGAAGCACATGACACGACCTTCACTGATGATGGATTGTCATGTGCTGAAGATCGGGCTTGCTGCACCTCAAAATCTACTCCAACTGAAAGCAATCTCAGTGGTTCTCTGTAGTGCAAGACTACAGAAAAGTTCAAGCAAAAAACCATAAGAAGATAGTTCATATACTTTGTTTTGAATGAGAAAAACTGGGGAAGGAAAATGGTTCCACAAAAGTTGTTTGGGAGTGTGGAGATAAACAACCTCCAAGAGGCATATCAGTGGGTGAGTGTTGAATCCAACAAATCTGTTATATTATGAAAAATGGACACTCAAAATGAGTATTTGGCTTCATATTGCTGTAGTTGTAAGGCACAAAACATATGAAACATAGTCAAATATGTTGTACGCATTTTGGATATATGTTTGGTGTGGATGAAGAAAGTGTCATTTTACATAGATAAGGAGGAAAGCAAACAAAAACTATAAGCTTTAGTTTTAGACACTACCAGGTCAAGCCTATAAATTAGTCCAAATGGTTGGTTTTGCATTGCAAAGTTAGGAATATGCATTACTGAGGTTGGCGGCACAGATGTTGAAAACCTAAACCAAAGAATCATAGTACATTCTAACATCTGAAGCGAAGGACAAGCAATTTACACATACAATCTACAAATTCAGGACCATGTACCAAATAGAACAGGACAGCAAGGACATGGTAAGACCTAATATCAACCGAAATTCAGGGGGGGGGAGCCCATTAAAGGTCCCTGAATGATCTTAAGTTTCGCAGTCTAAGAGGCTTCCCATTTCAGGCCAGCAAACTTCCAATACCACATTGTAAGGATAAAAGGCAAGTTCCAATGCTAAAAGCTTAAAATCATTTTAAAATATTTTACAGATAATAAAGCAAATCTCAATTAGTGCATAAATCTTCTTTTCCACAAATATTTTGATTTGAAAGAATACATATTTATAGATATTCTTCTAGTTATCATTAAGATTCTCAGGATCAATATATAGTTTTTTTAATCAACAAGAAAAACTATTAATAAAAACAGAATCATAAAATAAGCAACATTGTTGAGTGGTAAGTTAGGAGCAAACTCTCTAGCAAAGGAAGCATTAAAAAGTTGGCAAGCAGTGACTATTGGATTTAGACTACATGTACCATACAATAAAAATGCTTGTTAATGTGGACATTTACTCCCTATTTATCCATAGACACCAAAAGATCTGTCATCTAACAACAAGCAAAACTATCCCCACCATTTAACCAGACTTGTCATGATTTTAAAATGACCAAAAGGAATTAGTTAACTGAAATAATAGCAAGTTTACTCTTCAATGATCTTTCCTCATGTCTGTTCTCTTTTGGCTTCTAACTTGATTAGAATGGCTATCTAGATAATCTAAACTTAACTCCATGGTATAACAAGGAACCAGTGGTATTTAAATACGTGTGCTGAGCAGAAGGGTCAAATCAATTTTCTTTCACTAGAACTGAAAAAAAAAGGTTGATTACTAGAAACAGCTCCAAGTTTAATCCCCCCATCTCTTCCAACAACTCAACCATCTCTGAGTTATATCTCCTTTCCTACAGCTTACAAGCAATATGTGTCTTTCCACAGAAAGGGGCAACCTTTCAAGCTAACATCCTATGAAGGTTGGTTGGTTGGCTGCCCACATACATTTCCAATCAATCACATGATACCTGAGATTCTGAATCCAGAAACCATATAGCAAGTAGCTCTTAAATCCTTCCTGGAATCAGCATCTGCTAAATTAAAAATCAGGAAAACAAAATGCCACAATTACGCTGCTTGACCCAGAATAAGTCTGTCCAACACGAGCATACCTTAATTCTAATGGGGTCACCCTCCTCGCATTTCCTCATCATCAAAACACCGAAATCCACCATAAAATCAGGTTTCTTGTGCCGCAACTTTGAAAATAACAGGGAAATAAACTTACAAGGCCTTGATGCTTTAAGTTCTTTAGCAACTTCAAGCAATAAAATCAAAAGGGAACAACCGCCCACATACTGCCTTGGCTACCTAACTTCACAAGTTCACGTCAGAGAACGTGTCCAGCCAGAAAAGAAAAAAAATAAACTAGGAAACTAGTTCATCAATCACATCCTAAATACAGACAATTGCAGACATGATGCAACGTTCTTGCTCATAACCATACAAAGAGTACATGTCAGAGCACATGTCAGAGCACATAGAAATAGCAACCAATCGGTTGAGTTTAGAAGACTAATGACTGAGAGTGAAAAGGACATGGCATAAAAGTTTGTAGAAAGATTTCATATAGTGACTGTTAACCAGTTAAGAGACAAATTTTGAAGCAAAAGATGAAGTTGTGAGAACAAAAACTCCATAAATGAAGGTTCCTATATAAACAAATTTCTGCAGCATATATACATGTATGCATGTGTGCGTGCGCACATGTGTGTGGCTTCTAAAAGCTAGGTTCTTTATTTATTTTCAAAATCTTAAAACTGTGGAGTTCAACAGACGTGGTATACCTGCCTGTCTTGACAGTGTTAGTTGTTCAAGGAAAAAAACAATGTCCTTAAACTTTTCAAACATGTCACTTACTCGGTTGAAGCCAGCAATTAAAGAAATTGGAACCCAACCATGATCATCCATCTTTGACTTGAAAAACCCATCTTTACTTAAATTGCCATCACTGCAAAAGAAAAAAATGATTGTTTTAGGTGGTTGACTTTGTATAGACAACATAAACATCCATTTTGATGCCTCTTGTCATAATGAAAACACAGTCAAGGATGTAATGATACCTGAAATAAAATTCTATCTGATGTACCAACATAGCAGGCAAAGGGGGTTCCGGAACAGGCACAAACATTGTAGGTGGCGGTGAATGAGGCATCATTGGCATACCCCTGAAGGGATCCACAGGCATTGAAGGGACATAAACAAAATCTACACAGAAGGAAGCATTAGTCCAGTTTCCAAATCAATCTTTAACAGACTGCATTGTTTGATAGCAATCACATACCAGGGAAACCCATTGGATTGACAAAGGGTCTCATTGGCTGAGGAGTAATAAAAGGAGCAGTGTTCGGTGGAGGAGGAGCAAAACCCCTTGGAGGACCTCTCTGTGGCTGCATGTGAACATCTCCTCCAAAGTTATTTTGATACGGGCCATCCCCACGCGGTCTAAAGTTGCCTCTCCTAGAGGAATGTCTGTGATCATTCACCACAGGCCGCGGCACAAAGCCCCCAACAGGTCTATAAGGAGCCTCTCTTGGAGGATGATCAGGCATTACAGGTATCATATTGCCGAAACCATTAGGAGGCATTGGAAATACAGGATAAGGTGGAGGTGGCGGCGGTGGTGGCGGGGGAGGATGATTAGGATTATTCTGCTCACGTCCACCAGAAGAACCGCCCCCGCTGCCTCCGCCACCACCACTGCCACGCTTGTGTGGCCTTTGTCTGGCGGGCATTGTATGATTGGTCGTCGAATGAGATTTTGCATTTGTAGCAGTTTGCTTGTGAGGCGATTGCGCCACTACACCTCCCTAATACGATAAAATAAACAACTGTAACTAGCAACCAAACAAACGCCAAAGCAACAAGATTGATAACCAAATAACAAAAGGTACGAGAAAATACCTTGGGACTTGGTAATGATCCATTACTGGCAAGTTTCGAAGTCTCAGTTGATTTAGGAGAAGCTTTAACGGATTCATTTAAAGCAGGCCAAAAGTCTTGTTCTCCCATAACAGGACTCACAGCTTCATCAACGGCAACGGACGGCTTGTTCCACGCAGCTTTCTTCGTCCAAGCTGCATTACCGTTACAAGCGATTAAATTCTCGGTTTTGCTCTCATCATCCGCGGTGGTGGCCGCCATTTCCGTCACCGGCGAAGTATCCGATTTGGATTCTTCACTAACAATAGCTTGAGTATGTGAAGGAGGTACAGGAGATTTGTGAGAGTGTGTTTTGATGTTGCCGTTAGCTATGGACATTTCAGCACGGCAAGTTTGTGAACTATCTGCCGTCATTGCCATTGGAGGCTAGGGTTTTGGGAGTGATCAGTTTACAAAAATAAAATAAAATATAAGAGAAAAAAATGTTAGGGAAAAAATGAATAGTAATTAAAATTAATTAACTAATTATCAGTGTTGTTGTGGAAATAGGAAAAGAGTAGGGGCTCATTATTAATATAAATAAGTTGTGGGGAATTTTGGCAGATTGAAGACCACTTCAACGAGTGAAATTGCCCATTTACCTGAAATGAATTAAAGGAAAAATTCATAAAATCACCCTATGTTTGTACCAAGTGTTTGAAAAATATCTCGCATTTGTAATTGAGTTAAATAAAGTCTCACGTTTGTCAATTTTAACAAATCACACTCTAATTTCAAGTGGCTAGACACTCTATGGTGTGCTAATTTTTTACCATAAATTGATGTTTTTGAATTTGGCTATTACATAAAATTAGTCTATAAATAAAAATTATGATTAAGTCCAAAATTGGCACATGCACTTGTATTGATTGACTCATTTGACACCTCTATTTGTAAACTGGCTTAAAAGGCACTTACATTTGAAACATATGACACATTTGGCACTCCTCACTCACATTGTCGGCCCTCCACCGTTATCTACTGATGTGGCATGAATCACGGTGAAACGGGTCTGAAAATGGGTCATTTATTCGGTTGGTGAATGACGCGTCGTTCACTGCCGGTTGAAGAGTCATTCACTGCAGGCGACGCGTCGTTCGTGTGGCTCGTCTATTGCGTATGACCAGCCCACACTTTCCCGCTTAGGCAACGCGTCGTTCGTTGATTTAGTGAGCGACGCGTTGCCTAAGCGGGAGTGTTATCCCTGTCACACGATTCCTTCCTCCCTCTAGTTCATTCTCAAATCCATGAAATAGACCTTGCCCTTTCCCTCTTGCTCCCTCCCGCTCGATTCATTATCCTCCCTCCTACGAAATCTCTGTTTTGTCAACCGAAATCTCAATGCTCATTCATTACCACCGCCATTCTCCTCGATATTAATCAAGTTTGTGCTTACTGTTTTATTTCTATTAAAGTTTTAATTGATTATTGTAATTTTATTATGTAATTAGGGTTTGCCGTTTGTTTTCTTATTTTTAAATTTTGTCAATTTTCGAGTTTGGTTGTTGAACATCTTGTTTATAATGGTTTTAAATAGGTGTATACGTAAGAAAGGAATGCAAAGTTTTTAGAATTTTTTGATTTTGGGTTCTTTATAGTTGGTTCAGCAGAGGGTTGATTTTGATGATTTTGCCATTCGATAATGTTATTTTCTCAGTAAAATTTGGTGTTTCCTGTTATGTTTATGGACAAAGTCAATAGTTTCCTCGTATTGACTCTAGATTACTTGGCCTCTATTTTGTGTTTCCACACAGTGTTTGTTGTTGTTGATGTTTTAACTATTGCATGAAGTGATTGGATGTGTAAAGACTATTTAAAATGAAGATTTGTGTCATATAATGCTTATCTGCCATTAATTTCTGCATACATGTGATAATCACTATGATTTCTTGGGTTTTGGTGTAATTCCAGTGTTGTTTGTCAAGTTTCTAATTTTGTTATGTATTACGGATTCTGAAAATTTGGATTGTACCACTCTAATGGTGAATGCAGAAGATGGGATTGAGATGTTTAGTTCGGTGTTGAAGCAGATGCCAAATTACGATTACAAGCCTAGTATTTATTGTAGGTGCGGACAGAAGACACCTAGATGGATTTCATGGACGAAGAAGAATTCGGGACTTCGATTCAACAAATGCAAGTGCAACGTCGAAGATGGTGGATGTGGATTTTATCAATTCGTTAATAGTCCTTTTTTAGACAGAGCAAATGTAATTATCATAGGGTTGTGTGAGAAGGAACAAAGGGAGATGATTGATAATTTGCTGGCTGAAATCAAAGAATTGAAGACGCAAGACATGGTTTTCAATGGAATGGTGGACGAGTTGCTTAGTTTGAAGGATGAAAATCTGACAACGAGGGTTAAGAAATTGAGGTTTACGTTAGTAATTTGTTATTTTGTTCTTTTTTTGATTGGATTTTTTAGTTTTTTCAATTAAGATGCTTTTGGCACTAAATTGGATTGAAGATGATTTGCAGCAATAAGGTTTAAATAAGGTCTTGTTGTGTAATGTGCATAAGCCTTCGAACAATGAGTTTATATTGCAATTATCTTGTTGAAAAAGTGGAGCAAAATTTATGAATTTACTAGAAATTGTTAAGAAAGTGTGGTAGAGTTGTCAATTCATGTAAAATTCGCTGCTTGAACTCAATCGTCAAAAAAATATCTAAAACTCCACTCTCATATGCTTTATGCATACAAACAAAATTGTGTGATAAATGCATATTTCGACACACAGTATT
>NBIL01145965.1:0-11386 GCA_002752925.1 Viola pubescens var. scabriuscula | reverse complement strand
TTTTTACAATTATTCTCTACGAGTTTTTATTTTTTGATATCCTTGTATGATTCTCTCATTCTCTACACTATCAAAAATTTCTTTTTTTCCCGTATTTTAAGTATTTTTCCATTCGATTTTTATCGGTTCCGAACGAAATTTCTCGAATCGTAGATCGAACATTTCCGTCCATTGTCACATTTTATATTTTTTACGCGTATCATTTCGTTTATTTCATTTTATTACTCTTTTTGGTATTTTCCGTTCGAATTTTTATTTATTTTTAGTGAGACTTCTCTTACCGATAACTCGAAGCAATTAAATAATTATAGTCTTTTTTCCTTCCCACTCTCATCCTCATCGTTGGATCATCTAACCTTTTTGGCAAGACCGATCCAACAACCATGTTTTTTTTCCTCCCATCTTCATCTCTTTTCCCATTCCTGCAAAACCATTTACAAATCCAAAAATCCTCACCCAAGCAAATCCCTCATAAGCTTCCATTAATCCTCAGTCAAGCAATTCCCTCACCTTCTCCCGCTCCATTTTTCAACATCTCAACCCCTCCCATCTTCCTAAATCAGATCTCCTCGCCGCTACACCACCGCTCTCTTTACTTCATCATAATTTATTTATTTTAATTGGGCCAGGGGGTGCCCTAAGCTTTGGGCTGGATCCGTCCCTGACGCTACGTAAAAAAAACCGCGTGAAAGCCGAAAATGAAATATCACTATCCACAACAAAAAGAATCAAATGCAAGAAAATAAATTTGCATCTACTTCAACGTAATCTGATTGCTCATCTAAAGTATAAATATTAAGAAAATCAAAGTGTGAGCCAGTTGTTATGTCAAATAGCTTAACGTGTTCCTCTAAAAAAATAAATAAAAAATAAATAAAAACTTAACGTGCCTACCAATTAATATCTGGTAAAATAAATTAATATAAAATTAATGCAAAAAAAATATATAATATGTGTGTGTGCGGAGATCTTTTGAATATATAAAAAATATATAAGTTATTTTTATTGATGTTTTAAAATTTGAAGAAAGTTTCTTCCTGTGACGTCGTATGTTTGAAATACAATTTTGACAAATGAATTGCAGAACAATGCCAATAGTCAAAATAACAATAAATAAATAAGAAGAATGCTCCCCTTCCTACCATTTCCTAGCCTTGCTGGTTTGATCTAAAAAAAGAGAGAAAAAAAAGAGTAAGGTTGATCACCGAATAATTAGTCTTATTTATTATGATACCAAAACACCCATTTCCTTTTTTTTTAACCTTTAAATTACAAATTAAAATAATTAAAATGTTATCCGAAACTCTACCGGGTGGTCACCGAATGAGAAAAAAGCCAAATTATTGAATTTCGGAACCAAATATTTTCTTTTCTGATTAAAAAATTATTTAAATTATTTATTTCATTTTGGAAGTGTTCTATGCTGAATTATCTCCGGACTTGGTTCAGTAATTCATTATAAACTACCCCTTTTCATTTTTAATAAAAAATACAAAATAGTATAAAATTATCACGAAGATCCTATTATTATGTAGATGAGAAGAATGGGCAATGAACAGAAAAGGAAATACTACTCTCTAGTAATGTGAAATGCATCATGCATCATCGTATATAAAACAAAAAGTGTCAATTTATTTATAATTACAAGACTCTCGTGACCCTCCCGTTAAGATTTGCCGAAAAGTGACAGCAAGTAAAAACGACACACCACTTACCACCACCACACTCATCCAAACTCCAAACTCCAAACACCTACTTACTTATGTCCTAAATTACTAAATTTCATTATTATCCTCCCTTTAAACATATATTATCTAAATTTATCTCGTTACGCTACAATTTCGTGTGTACTGTAAAACCATCATGTATTGTTCGATAATATTTTAGGACACTGTAGTAATAAATCACATGTAAAAGTTGGCATTCTTTGAAAGCAATATTTATGCTTGTTTGTTACTATTATTTTCCGTTAAGGAAACGCAATGTGAGGAAACTAAGAAGTAGATATGACAGTAGAATAGATACACAGCTCCTAAAACTGTGCATATGGTAAGATTTTCTTTTTCTTTAAATAAAAAGAAGTGAACAGATGAGATGAATTGATGAATTGATGAAATATGGGTTGGTTGGTTGGTTGGTTGCTTGCCACCTGCAGAAGTAAGAAAACAAATGTAGCAGCAACCAGCAGGTAGAATGGGAAGAATGTAGTAAATGTAAAATTAATAAAAATAAATAGAGAAATATGGAATAGAAGCGCGTTTTGCTGTGTGGCTTTGGATTCTTCTGCCTAATCGTGCCTGCCAGCTTTAGCATTTTGTTGGGAACATAACATCTGGCTAAAATATATTTTTTATTTTTTATTTTATTCTCAGGAAAAGATAATTAAATAAATAGGGAAAAACAGAAAAAAGAGAGAGAGAGGAGCTGCTGTTACTCTTTAGTCTTAACATACTGTTTAGGCTCAAGGGAAGAAGGCCCTTCTTTCTTGCTTTCTGGTAAGGGTTGAGCTGAGAGCAGATGAGATGATGGAGAAGTGGAGAAGAAGAAGAAGAGATGAAGTGGAAGAAGTAATGGTTGTGTTGTTGGTGGCACTCACTTTCTGCATTCTGGGATGCATTAATGCTGCCACAGATCCAGATGATGGTCAGTCATTCATCCCACTCACTCACTGCTATCTGCTTTTATTCACACTTTTCTACTTTTATTTTTCTGTTTCTAGTGTAAGATTTGCATGTGCTAATCTTTGTCACATTCGCTTTTTTTTTGTCTTTCTTTCTTGAGTTGCTTCTTCCTTACTGCTTGCTGCTTATGACCACCCAAAGATTCTGTCTTTAATGCATTTAAAGTACTGGAAAACTGGATTTACATGGGTTTTATTGGCGCATTAGTGTAAAAACTGTGCAAAAGGGTTCTGGGTAGAGGAGTGTTTTGGTTGGTGTTTCCTGGGAGGAAAGAGAATCTCTTGTTATGGATAATGATACTCAAAATCAAATTTCTTGGGATGGCTGTCATTCCAGAAAGACAAGATTTGATGTCTTTTATTTAGACAGATTTTTATTTGCGTCTTAATCTTCCATAAGATTTACCTTGAATCTGCTTGCTTGGTTGATGATGAAGCTAATTGTCAAAAAAGAAGAAACCATTATTCCCCCCACCCCCAAAGAATTGCCTGAATTCACTAATACCTTTTTGTGCCATTGAGGCAGTAATCCTTTGAGAGTTGAGAACATGAGAACATTGCCTTTGGCTTTCCTAATGCGTTTTATTTGGTTATCCTCCGAGTTTGATATTTCTCTGCTTATGGTTACATGCTGCGGTGTTGAACTTTTGCATTAAATAGCCTGTAGCTCTAGCACCTGGTACCAGGTGCTCTGGCATCCTACATTTTTAGGTAGTAGCTCAAACTCAATATTTTCCTCATTCTGAGACCATTTTACTAACAGGGGATAATTGTCTGTTGTTTTTGTGCTGAAGTATAAACAACAATGAGGAAGACTATTTACCCATGCTTAAATATAGGTGACAATTCTATAATTGTTAGATGATATATTCATCATATTTATTCCTATCATGTGCAGCTTCTGCCCTTAGAGCCTTGTATTCTGGTTTAAGTCAACCTCAACAATTAACGGGGTGGAGCTCAACTGGTGATGATCCCTGTGGGCAGTCCTGGAAAGGCATTACTTGCTCAGGCTCACGAGTCACGGAAATGTACTATCTTGCAATTTTTCTTCATTCTTACATCACATTGCATTTCCATTGGCACTGATATCTGTGTTTTAATCCGTATCTTCTTTTGCTTTCAGTAAATTACCTGGTCTTCAACTGTCTGGTAATATTGGTTATGAGCTCCAAAAGATGACATCTGTAACGAGCCTGTGAGACTACTATCTTTTTTATTATTAATGCCATTCGGTGTCTTAATACCTGACTTGATGGCATGATGAACTGCAGGGACCTGAATAACAATAATCTCTCAGGCGGTTTTTATCAACTCCCTCCAAACGTTCAACAATTGTGAGTGCCTCGAGTTCAACTAGATAATTTTCCCCATTTTCTTGTACCTACGATCATGTACATAAATTCTTCTTTTGCGTGCAGAAATCTTGCTAATAATCAATTTAATGGACAAGTTCCTTATTCCATTTCTCAGATGCGATCTCTTAAGTACTTGTGAGTAGTTTCATTTCTGTTTTTCTTTTGGTTTTCCACTTACTTCCAAACTTAAAAATTGATGTTTTTTTCTTTTATGGTCTACTGCTTGGAGTGTAGAAATCTCGCTCACAATCAGCTTCAAGGTCAACTCACTGACATGTTTGGACAGCTGCCATCTCTCTCCACATTGTGAGGCTTCTTAAACTCCCATATTTTAGGAAAAAGTTGCTTCTCCCGGCGGGCTTGAGACATATTATTTTAGTAAAGCTAGTCAAGCACTTGCTAATAATATTCAATGACAACTTACGTAGACTATTGTTACTTTCTGCTGATAAGGCAGTTTATTCTACTTTCAGTCATTCGGTTTGCATTACCTTCTATTGTATGTAGTTATGAAACTTTACCAGGATGTATAACTTTCATTTATTAATTTTATAGTAAATATTCTGGCTGGTTTATATTAGAAAAGGTCCACAAGTATCTACAACTTATATGTTCTGCTGCAGGGATCTTTCCTCCAACTCACTGACAGGAAACCTACCTCAGAGTTTTTCAGCCCTTTCAAGTATGACCTCAATGTAGGTTCCAAAACATCTTCTCTGGTGGTGGTATTTACTATGATACCCTTACTTCTTTGCTTAATCACCCTAGTTATCCTTCTCAGGTATTTGCAAAGCAATCAGTTTACAGGCACTATTGATGTCCTCGCAAATCTTCCTCTTCAAAATTTGTGGGTAGACTGTATATTGGTTATATTTAGTACAAACAATTATATTTTCCTCATTCTTTGTTTACCTATTAAGTGTGTATTTATGCTTGGCAGAAATGTTGCAAATAATCAGTTTAGTGGTTGGATTCCTCAGCCATTGAACAACATAAATCTACAGTAAGTTTTTACATACTAACAATGGTAGCAATTATTGCAATTACCATATTGAGTTTATAAAAGATCTGTACGAATTTAATCTGTGTAATCTGGACAGGAGAGATGGTAACAATTGGAGCAATGGACCTGCACCCCCTCCTCCACCAGGCACACCTCCAGCCCACCGCCCCCCTAGTCATAAATCTGGTGACAATGGCAGCCCTTCAAACAATACCAATGGTGGCAGCAAGAACTCGGGAATAGGTGGTGGTGGTATAGCTGGAATAATCATATCCTTGTTTGTTGTTGGGGGAATAGTAGCATTCTTTTTGGTGAAGAGAAGATCCAGGAAGTCACCCTCAGATATTGAAAAACTTGATAATCAGCCATTTGCTCCTCTTGCTTCGTCAAATGAAGTACAGGGTAAACCATATTTTATCCCTTTTCTTTTGTTTTTCTTCATGGGCTAATCATATGTTATCTACATTTAAAATTCTCAAATCATCTGTATCCTGGCTTCATTTTGCTCTTCGCACTCTTACATTGGAATTCTCAATGGGTTTTATGGGGTTCTCACTTCTCACCAAACTAAGATGAGGATGAGCAGAATGCCGTTGGTTTTTTAATCTGTAAACAGTCAGAATAATTTTAGGAACTTTGTAGTTGGAGTTGCAATTGGGTTGGCTGGCTTTAGAATATAAATCCCTCTTTGTTGCTGCATTAACTGAAATTGGAACTTATAATTTGAATGTTGGTGCATCAGGTGTATAGTTTGAGAGTCTGGGAATGAATAGCTCAAGTAGACTGTTCACTAGGTTATCTCAAACTATTAATTACATCAACCCTCCAAAGTATGACTAAGTTGTAAGTACAAAAGAAAAGCTGAATGGAACACCATGTCTTCTGGACACTATAGGCCTGTGTCAAGTTTATTAGCTTTTGTAATTTCTTCAAAACTGAAGTGTCTTCAATGCAAGTTATTGTACTGTACAGCAAATTAGGAGTGCCTTAGTGACAGTCCTTAGCTTATTGCAGTTTTTAGCTCCAGTTCAAATGGTAAAAGCCTCTTAAAAAAAGTTTGGTTCAGTGGTCAGTTAATAGTTGGTCCTTTCTCATGATTGGAACCATTCCAACCTTTTCATTGAGTTTGCTTACTTATTAAGTATTTACCCTCAGCTACAAATAATTACAGAGTGATTTTATAGCTATCGTATTTCTTTTTTCACTTTGGTTGACGCCTTTCTTGATCTGACTTGATATGCTATCTTATGCAGAAATGAAGACTGTACAAACTTCCTCCGCAGTGAACACAAAGACATTTGATCCCCCAGCCTCAATAAATCTTAGACCCCCACCTATGGACCGTAATAAGTCATTTGATGAAGATGATTTTGCAAATAAGCCTGTTGTCGTGAAAAAGCCTGTTAAAGTTCCAACAAATGTGGCATTGTACTCAGTTGCTGATTTGCAAATGGCTACAGGCAGTTTTAGCATTGACCATCTTCTTGGAGAAGGATCTTTTGGGCGTGTTTATCGAGCTAATTTTGATGATGGAAAGGTATTTTCTCTACCGATAATGTCACTGCACTTTATAATGCAATGATTCTGATGACCCTAACTAGTTTCAAGTCTAAATGTCTTGAGCATGAAAACTGTTTCATGCCATCAAGTTTTAATTTTTCTTTGGTGATAATGTAGGTGCTTGCTGTTAAGAAGATAGACTCAGCCACTCTCTCCAGTGAAATGTCTGATGATTTTATGGACATGGTTTCAAAAATCTCTGAGTTGCATCACCCGAATGTTACAGAGCTAGTGGGTTATTGTTCAGAACATGGACAGCACCTATTGGTGTATGAGTTCCATAAAAATGGATCCCTTCATGATTTCCTGCATCTGTCAGATGAATACAGCAAGCCTTTGATATGGAATTCCCGTGTCAAGATAGCACTAGGGACGGCCCGTGCATTAGAGTAAGTTTTTGGCAATTCTAACATCTCATATTTCTAATTTTTCCCATCGTGATGTCAAAATTCTACAGTAAAGAATTGAGCATGTCCTCTTTGTTTTTCCCCCTTTTATATTACTTGTTTAGTCTGTAAGACTTCTAAATGGCAGCAAATTGCTGCAAATTTATTAGAGAAGTCTGGTCTAGGATGGCAGAAGCTGTGGACTATTTGACATACAACCGCTTTGTTTTATCAGATTGGAAGCTTCATAAGTGAGATCTATATTTACATGATACTTGTCTCAAACCCATGAGCTTTGCATGATAATGTTATGCCTTTGTTTTGCTTGACTTAAGAAAGGTGTATCATACATATATAGATATAGATAGTTGTTTTTCTTACTTAAGAAGCAATGTTTCAGGTACCTGCATGAAGTCTGCTCCCAGTCTATTATCCATAAAAATATCAAGTCAGCTAACATACTGTTGGATGCTGAACTTAATCCACATCTTTCTGACTCTGGCCTTGCAAGCTTCCTGCCAAATGCAGATCAGGTTAGTTTTAAACCTCTTACAATTCAATGGTAATTCATAGACTGATTTTTCTTTTTTGATTAGAAGGACTAGGAATTTTATGAGTACGCAAAATTATTTCAGTGAATTTTGACCTCTCATGGACTAGTGATGTTTTTGTGTCTTATGTTTTGTATTCCTTTTTGCTTGTTTTTCCTCTCTTTTTTGTTCACATTTTTGCTTGTTTTTCCAAGAGCATAGGCTTTGAATAATCACAGTATGTTCCCTCAAACAACTTATTTAATTTAAAAGAAAGGAAATCCTTGAGGGGACTTGGATCATTCAATTCTCAAGTGAGAACTTGGATCAGAAGCCTTGTTGTGTTAGAGCAGTAAATGTAGAAAAAAAAGCAAATGCGAACAATTCATTTGAAGCCTGTTTTCTAGTCTATTACAAATGCACTAATGGGTAGTTAGTGAGTGGTTTGACGCTCTCACCTCTTAAACAAGATGTTGCCGGTCCGATTTTTATGCAGGTAAAAATTAGATGTTATGAGCACTTCGCTCTTTAATTAGTCAACTATTTACAAATAAGATTAGTCCTAAAGGAGTATGGTTAAAACTTATAACTACCTAAGGTTCAGAACTAAAAACGTTTATTACAGATGAAAGTCCAACAATATGGAAGCGTTTTTATCCCATTTTTTCTGCTCTATATTTTTGTCTCATTTCATTGAGTAGAGAATAGATAGCTTATACCAGGGAATTTGTGAACTTGACGAACTTTGGTAGATGCTTGACCCTTCAGCATCTTTTTTTTCTCATTTGGAATAAGTTTTTTTCGTTTTTGATAAGCTGAAATTTATTAAGCGGTATCACAAGGAGTGTGGAAGGAGTTGAATATGCCAATATTGATGGTGCAATCATATAATGAAAAGTAAATTCCTTCATGCAGGTGTTGAACAATAATGCAGGATCAGGATACGGTGCACCTGAGGTTGCCATGTCTGGTCTTTATACCCTAAAGAGTGATGTGTATAGTTTTGGAGTGGTCATGTTGGAGCTTCTTACTGGTCGTAAACCATTTGATAGGTGAAGTTTTGTCATCACATACAATGATATAGTATTACCATACTTTTGTTGATAATCTTATTAACATAATCATTATACATGAAAGAAACTCGTTTACTTTCTAATCTTTTAGTATGGTTGATTACAATAAACAGCTCAAGACCAAGATCGGAGCAATCTTTGGTTCGATGGGCAACACCTCAGCTCCATGACATTGATGCTTTGTCTAAAATGGTTGATCCAGAATTAAAAGGACTCTACCCTGTCAAGTCTCTCTCTCGGTTTGCTGATGTTATTGCTCTTTGCGTCCAGGTAATTTATAAGATCAAAGAGGGGGGTAATCTGATTTTACTTGTAACTTAGATGAAATGGGAGTTTATTGTTCTATCCCCTACTGATGTATCTCAGATGGAGGCAGACCTAGATGCTCGTTTTTGCAGTACTTGTTCTAATTTTCTAATGGACATTTTTGTTGCTTCTGGCAGCCTGAGCCAGAGTTTCGACCTCCTATGTCAGAAGTAGTTCAGGCATTGGTTCGTCTAGTGCAGCGAGCTAACATGAGCAAGAGAACAGTTGGAAATGAGTCGGGAGGAACCCCTCGTGCTGACAATCCAGATTCACAGGACTACATGTTTTAAGGGAGTTCCTTTTTTTCGTGTTAGTCGATCGGCCACTAAATGGATAATGTGATATGTGATCTCCCTGCTGTTGTATGTCATTTTGTTAATTTGGTCACCATATAATTTCTATCTGCAAGAAGTTGAATCTTTGGTACAGTACAGCCACTGTGTTAAATATTACAAGACCATGTCATGTTGTAGCTAGTAGTTATTTTGTATTGCCACATTGTTTTAAGGAAATTTGTGGAAATGGTTTGTGCTGCTGTTACTGTATTTGAAAGTTTGAATAGTAGCTTTTTACTTCAGCACAATTTGGGAGCAGGAACAAATATAAAAACAAAAGTTGCTGACAATGAAGAAATCGAAATTGGAGAAGTAAATGGTGTACCAAAGATTAATGACAACAATTTTATATTTGTATTTGTTAAATATTACAAGACCATGTCCTATCTAACATGTTCTAACATGTCACCCGAGGAACTTGAGGAAATCCAACTCCTTTATAAATTTAGGAATTCTTGAATTGGTAATAAATATTTTTTCACAGGAAATAAGTCTGACATTTACAGAATAATTGTAATTTTCTTTTTAACAGAAAGAAGGCATTAGTTGTCAAATTCCATACTCGATGCGTCTGTTGCTGCAAAAACGTTACGAGGTATTTGAATTGGGAACATTTTTCAGAGAAATATATGAGTCTTAGCTAGCTAGGATTACAGGAGTGTAGAGATCTCTTTCTACCTACAACTATTTTTTATCGTTTTGAGTTCGTGTTGAATCTTGTGATAGAGAATTATACTATTTCGGAAGGAAAAAAACAATAATAAAGAGGAGAAAGAGATGACTTATAAAAAAAAAGAAAAAGAGACAGAGCTGATATAGTCTTGATGCAAATTATTGCACACATGAAATTAGTATATATTATATACCTCCTTGATTTTCTTAACTAAATTACACCGCAACACAAGGAATTATTTTAATCAAGATGTATTCTTTAAAACATGAACTATATCAAGCTGGACATTTGAATGCTAAAGAGAACAATTTCATTTGTGCAATATTTTGAATGGAGAGAAGTTCGATTTGGATTGGTTTGATTTCCGGTTAAGATTATACCAAACACAACGGAGAAAGAAATTATGAAATGTTGATGCTAGATTACATTATTTGTTCCATGTTTTGGATCGAATTTAGTATCCTAAGCCGATCTTTTTTAATTTGGACAGTTATATTCATAAAATCCTATTATCTGATTCCAAAAAAATTATGTTACAAGTTACAACCAAACAATTTAACTTAGTTTTTGCAGAAAAAAAAGAAAAGACATTAAACACATATCAAGACTAAGCATTTTCTGTGACATATTCTACAGCACTCTTGTAGTTACTCCACAAATCTGAGACCAAAGTTGAAACCAAATCCCAAACCTCCCCTGGAAGATCAGGCGCTTCCTTTAATAACTCATCGAGAGAAGTTCGTGTCTGTTCAATTAGGCCTCCTATGGCTGACCCCGCCGCGAAGGCAGACCCCATTGCACTGTCTTTCATAAGATCAAAAGCAGAGGACATGATAGAACTTATAATCTCTATCACAAGATTCAACACGAACTCAAAACTTGTCTTCACAGCCTCCCCAACACTCTCTAGCGCACCTTGGGCTGCCTCGCCCGGGACCTTCAAACCGTTGATGATTAATACGATCAAGTAAGCCATGCTTGTGAGGATCAAGCGCGAAACGAGGTTTGTTATCGTGCTAATTGAGAAAAAGATTAGCTTAATTAGAAAGATTACCATTGGAAAAAAAAAATTGGAACTTAATTTGAGAGAAGAAAATGCAAAGCAATGACAAAGGAAGACTAAAAGATATTTATCAATAAGTCGTCCTTTGTAGGAAGGATTCAAATATTGTAATAAATTTTTTTTTTTTAGTTTTTATAGTTAGGAACCGTTGAATTGGGTTTTGGATGGTGGCAGATGATCTAATTTTCGTGTAGTATAATGCATAGTTGTTGTTGTCCTTACTCCTCGAACATTGTAGGAAAGTACAGGGCATCGGATTGCTGGGACTTCCTTCCCATTGGGCCAATTCTAACTAATACTTGGAAAAATAAATATAAAATCATAACGAACGCGGAGTTTTTTTTTTTTTTGAAAGGTAACGAACGCGGAGTTTAATACTACATCAAAGGAGAAGACTTCTGCTAATTATTTTATTAGGA
>NBIL01145964.1:0-13244 GCA_002752925.1 Viola pubescens var. scabriuscula | reverse complement strand
AAAATAATAAACCACTATTTTTTTACATTCAATTTATTTATTTATTTGGGTTTTTTGACATGTCGATTTTTTATATTTTTATCTTTAAATTTAATTTCTATGTCAGGATTGTCATATGTTGTTTTTTCATATTCAAACATGGTATAACTATTTTTAGGAATGAGTGACTAATGTAAATCAAGTGGATAAATGCAATGACTTATTTGGCTCAAGGTTAGAATTGTGCAATGTCAACAAAACTAATAGTTAAATTATTGCTTATTTTTAAAATAATTTACCGATGTCGTCGAGGTACCAAAGGCATGATATTTTCTTAGGATTACTTTGATCAATATTGACCAAAGTAAATATTGGTTGTTCAACTGTAGAAAAATGGCAATCAATGCAAGTTTATAATATAGAAAATCATAGAAAATTTGAGATTCTACAAGCTACATGAATTATTTCCGACTCCTAATTTATAAACCCAAAATTAACAAAGAAAATATGTGGGAGCAAGAGGAGGGAATGTTCTCACCGCCGAAAAGCACAATCAGAAGCTCGAAAAAAATGAACAGCAAAGTCAGTGATATGAGGAAGTGGTCTTCACCAACTTTTTTAAACTTCATTGTGTTGTACCTTCCTACCATCCCAAATTCCTTCCACCTCCAGTCTTCCCCATAGGAAGTTTAGAAATAATGTGACCTCTCACTTCTTTCCATACTTTCAAAGTTCATTATGTCACGGTACTGTCTTCTTTGGGTCCACGATAGACCTCTCGTGGATAAAATTTTAGCAATATTTATACTTCAAAAAAATAGTAGCTAAAAGAATGATTTACTTACACCTAGTTTAAGTTGCTTAAAAGCACGATCCATCCAAATGGTCGCCCTTATGAGATGCTGGCTTAGCGCCCTGATCCACCCACTTTGATCATCGTCCCAAACTCTAATTGTTTTATCAATATTGTTCATGTGTCTCAAAGTTCCCTGCAATGTATGATAAAAAAAAGATTACGGTTTTCAATTAAACGAGATTTACAAGGGAACTAAAACACAAAAAACCGTTGAAAGAGAGAGAGTATCCCAAATTAGGGTTAAAATAATTCATCAGATTGGTTGATTTAGGTGTTCCAATATAAACACAATGTATAAGAAACAAAAAACTACTTATAAAAATAAATAAAAAATAAAAAAAGATAAACCTTGAACCGCAAAAAAAATTACTATAAGGTTATTTACCTAGCTCACGTGAAGACGATGACCCACAAGATCCTAATATGGACAATCCGACTTAGAAACAATGTATTTATGATCCTTAATGTATTTGAATGTTCTCATGATGTTCAATGTATAACCCTTCTCCATATTAGTTACACCATCCAATGGAACACAATCATCTATCATTTTTTGGGCTGAAAGAGCAACTTATTTTCTTTTGGGTAGTGTATCTTGTTGATGTATTCGCCCACTAGAGCATTGGCGAAAGCCCATCAACAATTTAGAAAAAAAATAATGATTGTTTAATAAATTGAGAAATCAATAGTAACACACCATATTGTCATAGCCTAATAAAGTCTCTTTTAGAATTGAATCTATTATAAATAAAAATGAAACATGTTATAAGAAAATATTCTATACGTTACAAAATTAGTGTTACAATGTTATGAGAAAATGTTAAAAAATTACAATATTTCGAGAGTGTTCGGACACTTTGTGTGGCCTATTGGAATGTTATAATTAATTGAAATATCATTCATTGTAATAAGTTTTTGCAAAAATAACGGTAGTTAAATCTAATTAAATAAAAGAAAATAACTTTTAACTATGAAGGATAGATTTAAAGAAAACAAATTCTAATCAATGTGACTCTTATTAATCAACATGACTCTTGATTCAACACAACCTTTTAGAAAGAAAACCAACACAAATTTTAAATAATAGATAATTAAATACATTTTCACATGTCCATTCACTAAAAGATGCATCCAATAGTATAAATATTAATGAGAGAAAACATACTTTGTTTATCAAAAGAGAACAAATATAAAATAACTGCAATTTTAAAATAGTCGTGAAATAGATATAACACGAGTATTTTTAATGAAAACAAATTATTTGAACATAATTTGCAGTTTTTATTTATTTTTTAAATAGAAAATAGTTATCATGTGAACATGTTTTCTAGTTTTCTAAAGTTGAAAATTTTCACATTTAAATACAAAATGTGTTGTGGTATCCCACTTATTTGGGAGAATATGTAAATACTATTACTATTAGTATTGGTATTTAGTTAAAGAAAAAGAAAAAGAAAAAGAAAAAGGAAAAAAAGAAAAAGAAGTTGATTGGCGGTGACTTTTCTAAACTATGTGGGATTAGAATTGGGATTTCTAACCCGATTAGGAGTGTGGCTGCAAATTGTAATGTGCCGAACTTAAGGGTTTAAAGATGTAGCTTGTGGGCCCACTAACACGGAAGGCCTTGTTGGCGTGACTTAAGAGGTTTTATAAAGGTGTGATGGTTATTATTCCATACATTTACACAACCAATTGAAGACAAGACAAGAGAAGCAACGATTGAGATTGAGATCGTGATCGAGGTGTGACGGCTGATTCCATGCTTCATGACCGTGATTGACGTCGAGCAAGAAGCGAAGGTTGTTTCAAATTTTAGGCTTACCAACGGACAATGATTGGTTCATTTTTTGTGGCGGATTCTTAACTGTTCACTAGGTTAGTATTATTCTCTTGTTCTTCTTTGATTGGATTGATTGATTGTTACTATTGATAATAGTGGTGTATGTTGGATAATTCCTATAGTTGAGATAGAGGTTTTTCTTGGTTGTACACATTGATCATCATATAGTGGATTATTACTGGCTTGGTCCCGTAGTTTTTTACCTATTAAGGTTTTCAACGTTAAAAATTATGGTGTTCTCTTTTGTGTTTCGCTTAACAACCTGGGTTATCATTTCTTGGGATAAGATTTTTACACTCGCATATAGATTGTAGATTAAATTAACCCCAACAAGTGGTAGCAGAGTCAGGTTAGGTGAGGCGCTACCAACAAGTGGTAGTAAAGCTTATGATTTGAAAGATGAGAAAATGTTCTCCTCTACGTGCTGCTTATTTTACTTTGTCGGGAGGAGGAGGAGGAGGAGATCTGGCAGATGATGATGGGGATTGGGATGGATTAGAAGAGGGAATTAGACCGGTGGTGGCAGAGATAGATCTGAAAGAGGGGGGGAAGAGATTGCATTGGTTGTGGAGGTGGAGAACAGACAGGAGTAGAAGCTTGGCCTTAGATGGAGTAATAAAAAAAGTCAGTTATGTCGCGGACGATGAAGGCAACGGTAGCAAATAGATCCGAGTCAGTGATGCGAGAGTCGTCGAATGTGAAACAAGAGAGGAAAGTGTCGGTGAGGATGATCTAGAAGGGAGGATGATAGGAGCTTGGTTACTAAATGAAGATGGAACCGTGTGCTCGGCCTAGGAGGCTCCTCACGCCTTGTCCGGGCAACCCATGAACTGAGGTGAATGTGTTGGCATGTACACAAGTCACCCACTCATAATGTATCTTCAAGTCACTCTCGGCTAGATCTTCGCAAGGCCGAGCACACGGTTCCATCTCTATTTAGTAACCAAGCTCCTATCATATGGTAGCGAAGCTCTTAGCTGCCCTCTAGGTTGGTACGAATTTTTTCTCTTATTTTTCAGCCATTTTTCCTTTCTCTTTGATTGAAACTTGTTCTTTTGTGTCTTGTGCATCTTTTGAGCCATTTTGGACGGTTTTCATCCAAGAAAATCAGTTAAAAATCGTTTGGGTCATTACAAAGGGATAAATACCCAAACACCCTTGGACAAAGGGGCTTGCGTCTTGGGCTTGACAGATGGACTTTATGGCCGGCCTCATAGGATGTTAGGGTTTCGCAGGCCACGCGCTAGGCCTTGTGCGAGGCTCCTCATGCCTTGTCCGGGCAACCCATGAACCGAGGTGAATGTGTTGGCGTGTACACAAGTCACCCACTCATCATGTATCTTCAAGTCACTCTCCTCTTCTCTTAGCGCCTTCAAAAGTAGTGCTACCGTGCCCTTGCTCCTAGTGAGGTAGCGATGAGTAGTCATGCTCATATCAGAGGAGGCTAGGGAAATTTTAATTTGTTATCCAGTGGATCTCGTTTTCTTCTTCTTTCTACATGTTAGCGAAATTGATGATGTTCGAAGGGTGGGGCGAAGACTTTTTTTCAATTTTAATTTCTTAAGAATTAAAGGGATGAGGTTCTAGGAAATGGAAGAGATGTTTTTTTTTTCTTGAGCCATTTATCTTTATTTTTTGTCATTTAAAATTTTATAATAGTACACCACGTGGTAAAAACGTGAACTAATTAATAGAAAGTATTTAACTCCGTTAGTCAGATTTTGGTAGAAAGTTGGGTGCCTAAGAGCAAATTTGGGTAACAGAGAAAAGTGGGGTGTAAACGGGGCTAACAACGTAAAAACTTGATGTTATTTTATAATTAGGTAAAAGTTGGGTGCCAAATTGACTTTTGCCCTATTTTATAATAAAAAGAATAATTTATATTTTAAATATATACAAAATCGACGTGTCCCTAGCCGTGTCGTGTTCTAAATTTTTAGAAATTGTCGTGTTAGGGTATCGTGTCCGTATTCGTGTTTCATAGATGATGGTTAATGTAGAGTCGCGAGGTGAATTTAAAATTTCTGCTCCATCAGTTACTGCGGCCACCAATATTCCTAAAGGTACCTCTCAAAGCCAATCTCGATTTGCTGGGTTAGAAGATGAGTTTGAAGATGGTAGTTTTTCCAATCCGATATTTCATGCAAACAGTATTAATGTTGAGGCACCTATTGACGAAGATGTAAACATGATACGAGGGGTGTCATTGAAAGGCATGCCCGATGCCAATGACTACTCTAAATTTGGTTGCACTTACCCTTGATTCTCAGTTGCATTTGGTCGTTTCTGCGGAATCTATCACAAAAGAAACCTAGAAAAGGATCCGTGAAGTCACACAATGGTAGTCAATTGTAGGTTCTCAACCCAAAGAGGGAATGTTGAAATGATTGCATGAGCGTTTATTCATGCATTGAATCGGGAAAGGATGCTTCCGGTTGCAAGCATGGATATCATCAGAAGGGTCAAATCTTTCATGACCGGTTATGTTATGGATGTGTGTTGTTCAACCATTTTTTTTGAGAGGCTACTTCAGTTGTTGATAAGTTAGATAATATGGTATTTATTCACTCTTCACCTTTTATTTGGTGCAATGATGTACATAATGCTATTTTGTCTATTTTTTTGTGGAGATTCGAAATATAACGCTACAATGTCCTCTTTTATATTAAAAAAGTAAATAAATTAAAAATTATGGCCAATTATTGTGTAATTCGCTTTTTTTTCATATATAAAAATGAAAGCAAAAGCAAGGAAATCAGCACGGAACATACCTTGATGAGGCCACACCAAACCATCTCCATTTCAAGCTAGTTTTTAAGTTCGTAATCAACATGCATATGCGATATATATATTGTTAATACTTACAAAGCCAAATTCCTATTTCTACATTGAATTTCACGGTACAAATGAGTTCCAAAACATATTTCTTCTCATTTCTTTTAAACGAGTCCTGTATTCTTAAAATTTCCAAAGTAAACCTTTAAATAATTAATTTAGTCTCTGTATTCGTAAAAGAAAATCAATCAAACTCTAAAATAATTAATTTAGTCTCTATATTTATAAAAAAAATCCAATCAAACCCATGCAATTTTTGTAATCTCATTTTTTTCATGTGTTTATAAATTTGTTCTAACTAAAACTTTAATAATTACTCATTTCTAATGATTTTTATATAATCAATCCACTGTAAAAAAAATTAATCAAGCAATTTTTCGATTGGTCTTACTAATATTACTTAATGTCTAATTTAACCCTCGTGTTCATACAAAAATTCAATCAAATCCCTGCATTTATAAAATCTCATTTTCCTTTATATATATTTTTTTAAAATTTGGTTCAACTAAACCCTACTTAATTATTATTTCTAATAATTTTTACACAATCACTATTAATGATGAGTTATACTTCGTGCTTAAAATTACCTGATTGAACTTATCTAAAAAAAATTAATCTACTTTTTTTTTCGTCTCTAAAATAATTATTTAATAATTAGTTCAATTCTCAATCCAGTATCGCATCGCGGGCCCAACTACATGATATATAGTACTCCCTCCGGTCTTTATTAAATGTTGTTTTCCTACGGATTCTTACTGTTCATAATACTTGTCATTTTATCTTTTTCGAAGCATATATTTTGTGTAAATGACAAATATTTTTTATGCACCAACCCAATTTGATGATGGTGTAGTAATTTGAGTAGAAATTAGGAGTAAAAATGAAACAATGTGGAATAAAATAAGATGAAAGATCATTGTTTTAAATTTGCTACTATTTCAAAACCACGTTTAAATAGGACCGGAGGGAGTATGTAGATTTTAAGAAGAATAATATTTTTGATACTAACTATTTTACTAACAAAATTGTACTAACATGTGTTAGATTATATTATTATTTTTATTTAAATAAATAACTATCAAATAAATGTAAAGATAACACGTGTACTTTTAGTATAAATAAATAAAAATTAGTAAAAATGTTAATTATTTCCTCTTTAAGAGAACAAGAAAAAGTAGATAGTATATAAGTATTTATAAATAGTTTCAGCTTCAAACATTAGTATTTTAACCACAAAAGGAAACCAAATCGCATAAAAGATTTAGGGGCGATTCCTTAAAAATAATAATCCCACTACTCTCCAATTATTATTTCTTAATTAATTTATGACAGATTGAGTTGGATTACACTATTACATTACAACTAATAGTTTACATAGATTAGCACTTCCCCACAATCATTCCGAAAGGACAAAACAGTAATTCCACAAATCTCCTTTCCGCACCGTATAAATAAAAATTACACGATCAAATGATCCAACAACAACAAACAATTAAAAATTAAAATTCCTGCTTTCATAAACTTCAAACCTTCCTTCCTTCTTGATTTTCCGTACATCTTTCTGTCCCAAAATTTCATTTTCATTAGAGCTCCTTCAGTCTCATTCGCACTCTATACAACACAGATACGCTCATATATAAAACTTATAAACCCTTTCTATCTATTATTATATCTCTCTACACATACACCTGAAATCAAAACCTTCTCGTTTTTTCTTATTTATTCGCTTCCCTCTTCAAAGATTGAATCTTTAAGCCTTCCCGGGGCTGTTTCTCATCTGGGTTTCTGCTCTTTTTAAGGCGGGAACTTAAAATTGGCGGGAAGCCAACAGCCAATTCTTGAAGATTTGTTGAAAAGATCGCTTCTTTTTGCGTTTTCGTTATCAATTCAGGGTACCTGCATATTTTATACACAAGCTTGGTTTGTGTATAGATAGAAGCGAAAGAATCAAGTTTCTGGAAAAAAGATTCTTCATCTCATGGCAAACCCATCTGGGACGCATCATCAAGAGGCTGCAAATCATGCTTCTTCCTCTTCTTTCAATGGAGCCAATCCTACTAACGGAAATTCGGGTGGACAGGAGAGTTTGGGTTCGGGTTTGCAGCATAACCCGGGTATCTCTATGGATTGGACCGTGGAAGAGCAGGCAATACTTGAAGAAGGGCTCGCAATGTAAGTTCATTCTTTTGTCTCTTTTCGTTGAATTGGGTTCTTTTCGAATTTTCTTTATTCTTGTTTTCCTAGCTTTTGTTTAATTAGTTTTTTAATTACTGCCTGGATCAGTTATTACTACCATCTTTATTGGGCTCGAACTTAAGTTTTTTGTGGAGAAGTCAGTGAACTTTGTCATTTTTTCAATCCTTTTCTTAATTGGCTTCTTGGTGGGTTGCTTAACATTGCTGTTTGTTTTGATTCAAGAGTTGTTAATCAAATTCTAAACCTGAAATGCTATCTGTTCTTCTGGCTGTAAAATATTCCACTCAACTCTTCAGTGAATCATTTGTAGGTAAACTCTTAGTTGTTAAAACTTAAAAGCCAATTATTGACTTAACTTTTACAGCTCCAAATCCCAAGTGAATATATTGCCTAACATCTAATCACCATACTCATATTGTTTCATCTTCCATTAAAGCTATAAACGAGTCTGATATATATTTGATTGTCAATTTTTCTTTTTAAAAAATATGTTCTATCACCTGGTAGTTATCTAAATTATTATTGTTATTCCATTTACTTTCATTAGCGCTGATCTCATCTATTTTTGGGTTTGCAGGTATGCGGCAGAATCACATGTCATATGTTATGCAAAGATAGCTATGCAACTTCCAAACAAGACAGTCCGAGATGTTGCATTGCGTACAAAATGGATGACTGTAATTATATCCTGCTATTTGAAGCTTCGTATTATATGAAATAGTTTTCAGAGAGTTTTTTTATCACATTAGTCAGACCTAGTAATTGAGTCGTTAAATAAACAGACATGCATCTTTATTGGTTTAAGTGTTCTGCATTATATTTCGTCATTTGATATCGTTCTTAGAAGATAGTCCTCTTTATTGAAATGTTACTTCCTGGCCCACCATTTATCGTCTATACTTGATGATGCTGTATAGAAACCAGCTAACTGGTTTTAATTTTTTTCCCTTGTCCAGAAAAAGGCAATTAGCAAAAGAAGAAAGGAAGATAATATTTCAAGGAAACCCAAGGATAAAAAGGTGTTATTTCTATCATTTGTTGTGCATCTTTCTCTTAGAAGTGGGATTGTGTGTGGCTTAATCAATATACATCAACAATCCAGTTTCTGATAGATTGGTTTATATTCAATTGCACACATTATGAGAAGAGAAATTGTAGTAACTTAGTGGTCATGCTTCTTGACCAGTAAAGTTAACTTTCCTCTACTGCTATAGTTGTTAGGTTTGGAAAGTGTTAAAATCTAGCTGTGAATCATTGTTGTTTATCCAGGAATAATTTTGAACTTGTGTATAGCTGTACCACTGTTAAGATTCGAGATCTATCAGAGAACATGAGACATTCTCATGAGAAATATGATAAGTTGACGGGAACAGGAATAATAACTAAGTGGACTTGAATGAGTAGCCTGCTTTCTCTCAGCCATTACTAAAGCCATACGTGCTTTAGCAGCCTCAAGTTTCATTTAATTTATATAAATAAAAGTTTGAGTTGCTCAGTATCGGTTAGCAGTTGGTGGTTTCAATGGAATATCTTTAAAACACACTTTCACTTGCGGCCCATGAGTTTTTAAAAGGAATCAATAATTCAAAACGTAATCTTATTTTCTTGTAGTTATTGGTGCTTATATTATATTATCACATGTTTGTCAGGAAAGATTTACTGACCCTTCAGGAAAGGCTTCTAACTTCATTGCTCGCTCCGATGTTCCTCCATATGCAACTTCAATGATGTCAATGGACTACGATGAGGGCATACCTTATGAAGGTCAGGTTATATTTAAAAAAAGTCTCTGGGTAGTCTGAGTTGCATAAGGGTGGTTAGAGATTTTGGAAACATAATTATGGTGTATTCATGTTTTTTTGGGTGAAATGATGTATTCATGTGAAGGTGTGTATGTGGATGAATCTTGTGTTTGTTTAGATTTTCTTGGTGCATTCATTGCCTGCATTAATCAAAGAGCATTACTGTTTTTTCTCCACATACTGCATGCAATTTCGATATGCAATTTCCATGTTTCCAAAAATATTGAAAAGCTGTGAGGTGCTGCTTCCAGCTATTGGTGGAGTTACAGGAGAGCTTCTGAAGCAAAATCAACAGGTCTTCAGCCAGATTTCAGCAAACCTTTCTACTTTTCAGGTGAAATACGTATGTCCTATCTCATGATTTAGCATTAATCTGACTGGTAATTTAATTGGACAGCATTTACATAAATCCAGAACCTCTGATCCACTAGATCTTTCGTACCATGGATATCTTCTTCGTTAGTCTTTGAAAGATTATGACGGTCAATTGTATGGCTCATATAGATATTATTTGCAGAGGGTGATTTCGTTAATAATTCCTCGTCTTTAACTCTAACTGTCTCTAAACTTGGTAACTATCAAACTGAAACAGTTTTTCCCTTACCTCTTTTTTCAGATACAGGATAACATACAACTCCTATATCAGACTCGCGACAATATCCTTAACATTATGAATAAGTATGTCCCAAATTCTTCTTATTATTTTCGTCAGGGAAATGATGTGAACATGCTTCACTCTTGAATGCTCTTTGTGTACATATCTGTCTTTATTTGGTCTTCTGTTTAGGTTTTTTTCCTCTCAAATAAAATACTAGAGTTAGTTCCCGTATCTTTGTGTTCATTTTTCTCCTTTCTAGTCATGTGATTGACTTTCAAGTTGCCATTCCCTCTAACTGCCAAGTTGCAAAATGTTCCTGCATTCACTGTTCATGTATTGAACGTCTGCTGCACTGCCTCTTTCAAAGGTTTGCATACCCAAACTTAGCACTAGTGGAAGTGGACAGCTCAGTCATTTTAACTGTGGGAATTTCTGTTGGTTATGTCATATATGCGTAAAAACACATGGTGAGTGCTTTATCCTTGAATAATGGATTTCCATGGAAGAGATCTCTAAAACTTTATAAATGTTCAAGATAACTCATGTTTAATATAGATCTGACTCTCAAATCATACTTACTGAGACCCTGGAAAAACTTCGGTCACTTCCTTGGGCTGTTTTTATTCGAGATAGGGATCCTCTTATGTAGCTATTTGCTGCCAAGGCGAGCTGAGATCCAATTCTGTGTGCTCCAACATTGACAACATGCTGATCTTATTTTTCGCGTAGAAGAGCTCATCTATTTCACTGTCTTGTTTTTCTTTTGCCAGCATGAATGATGGTCCTGACATGATGAAGCAGATGCCACCACTTCCAGTGGGGTTGAATGAAGAGCTAGCTAACACCATCCTTCCCCATCCAAACTTTATGATGAAATAGCCCTGCTTCTCTATAAGGTTCTTAAACATAATCCAGCCTTTCTCCATGCTATCATCAATCTTAACCCCGCCGGATCGGATCCGGAATGGTGAAATAACTGCTACCAAGTTAGCCCATAATTGATCATTAGGAAATGACCCATAGTTTGATCTGCTGTAAATTATATTGGGTTTTTGTTTTTCTTTACTTCTTTAACATAGTTTGCTTTGATTTAATTGTTAGTTACTCCAGTAGTAGTTGGCTTGGATTTTGATTTTGTTTTTGAAAGGCAGGAAATGAAGAGTAATAACAGTAGTTTCACTTTTTTCTTTTGCTTCTTTTTTTCTGCACTGATGATTTTTGTCATGCTTTTAGATGAAAAAAACACATTTTATTTTATTTTTCTTTTAAAAGATAGATACTGTTACTCATTTTGTATGGTTGGGTAATGCCTTGGAACCATAGTTTTCGGAACCGGATCGGACAGCGAACCGGAAACGAAAATTTTATGGTTCGACCAGGTTCAATCGGGTTAAACCGGATTAAACTATTGGACCATGAAAATTGTATGGTTCGACTAGGTTTAATCGGGTTAAATCGGATTAAACTATCGGACCGTTTTGAACCAGACACGCATCGAACCGTTCAAATTTATATAATTGAACCGGATTAAATCGGTTGGTTTTTAAATTCTGATGGGCTGGCTCATGCCTGTAATGGGCCGGCCCATCAAATTTTCCAAAAAAAATTAAAAAAAAAAAAAACACCAAAACGACATAGTTTTGGTGTTTTACATCGAACCAGCAGGTTCAATCCGGTTCGATGGTTGTCAAAAAACTGGCCTGTTCGGATGGTCCAACCCGGTTCATATGCATTGCCAGTCTGATAGGCCGAATCGGATCAGAAAGTCAAAAAAATCCGGTTGAACCGGTCAGACCGGCCAGTCCAGTCCGGTTCAAAAACACTGCTTGGAACATTCTCTCGTCATGAATTTTTTTTTTTTTTTAACAAGACAAGAAGTATATTGATTTGGCCACATGATGCAACCGGTATATAAAAAAGAATTGTAGTTGTTTATGCTGGTATTATTAAAATGAACAAATAATTTCAAAGGTTGGTATGAAAAGAGATGACATTTATGAAGCACGGACACGTGACACAAATATGATACGATACAATACTCTGACACGATAATTTTTAAAAATTTAGGAGACAATACAGGCAGAGACACGTACATAATTTTAATAGTTAAAATATCATAAATATATTCTTATAAACGTACTAGGCATATGTAAGAGAGTATAGAATAGAATCCAAAAATTATATTATCATTAAACTCTAAACTAAAACAATTGTAAAAGTATAATTAGGATCTCAAATTTCTTTAATTATATTAACTATCATAATTGTCAATTTCATAGTAAAGTTAAAATTGAAATTTTCAATCTAATTAAAACTCAAACAAAAAATTAATTGTTGTTATAGAGATCGAAGGAAATTCACGACACTATACATTTGTTTCTTCTTGAAACTTCAAGTGTTTAGATTTAGTTCAATTTCTAACAAAAGTAAAAAATAGTACTATACAAAAGAAAATGTCGTAGCTTTCCAAATTTTTCTTTATTTATCTTATTCTTTTTTAATTTTAGTATTTTTATTTTTTAAAATCATTATTGAAACCTCACTTTAAGAAAAAAAATTGCATTTACGTATCTCTTAAGTGTCGTGGAAGTGTTCACTTATATTTATAGTGTCTCCAAGTATCTAAAAAGTGTCTGATTTTGATTTACTTTTTTATTATTTTTTGTAAGTGTTCTCGCGTATCAGACACGTATCGGAATGTGTCGGGCGAATGTCAGTGTCCGACACTTACTCGACATGAACACGAAGCCAATTTTAAAATGTTTGTACTTCATAAGAGGATAGGCGTAATGATTTTTTTTCCCATATAGCTATTAGGAGTTATACAAACATAGCAAGTGCCATTTACTTTTTAAGTTACTAATTATTACTTAATTAAATTATATAAATTTAGTATATACTTATGAGTGTTAATTATGATATAACTACAACTAGGGGTGTTTACGGTTTGAGTACCTAATTTGTTTGTGATTTAGGTTCGGGTACTCGGTTTAACTAGTTAGGTTTGGATTGTTGACTTTTTGACTCAGTCAAACCGAGCACCTGTTTGACCGGGTATCCAACTAAACTGGATCGGTTCAGGTCGGTGAATCGATTATATTAGATATGATTTATTTCGGGCCGGTTAAATAAAATCGA
>NBIL01145960.1:0-11279 GCA_002752925.1 Viola pubescens var. scabriuscula | reverse complement strand
TAAAATAAGATCAAAGATCATGGTGAAACAGATTTTTACTATTTCAGAAAGTCAATTATTCAGAAACGGAGGGAGTAACAAATTGTAAATAAAATTCAAACTATTTTTTTTCTTCATTTTTTACCAAATTAATTTCACAATTTTTTGCTGTTTTATTTGAATCTTTTAACTACTATAAATATTAAAATTGTAATTTTAAAAAAACTATAAGTTGGCATTGCAAGTTCTTAAACTATAGGGGATTAAATGAAATATTTTATAAACTATAATTTTTTTTTAATGTATTTTCTCTCTTGTGCTGTTCTATCATATTTATGGTATGAGGCTACATGGATGGAGGCCATATATACGAGGTTTTCTACTTTTATTTATTTTTCTTTATTTTGGAGGGAGTATAAATAAATATAAACCGTTTTGATGTGCGGGTGTAGAAAAGGCAGGTATGGCACCGCACTTTCTGTAACACAATCACACACATCACAAGTTGACGCGAAGCCAATGATGATACACTATAAGTTAATTGAAGTGACCCTAAAAATATTAGTTATTTCAATACTCTTTAATTTGATTAATCCCTCGCCTAAATATATACTAATGAGTTTCATAATTTTAAACAATTAATAATAAACCAAAAGTAAAAATTTGGTTGAATTTATATATGAATTATGGAGAGTGGCCGGGACTAATTTTTTTATTAAATTCTATGGCTACGTTTTAAAAAAAAAATACTATCAAGGTAATCATTTATTTATAAATAAATTATGGAGCGGCCGGGATTATATATCTTATTAAATTCTCTGGATGGCTACGTGTTTTTTTAGTGGTATTTGAGTAGTGATATACATATAAATAAATTATATAATTTTTTCGTACTAACTGACGTGTCAAAATATGAATGATACATATTAATATATACCTCTTAGTTTGTAGGATTTGTTAATATCAACCTGTATTAGTGTTATTACGTAAAAAAGAAAAATAACCTATTTTAAATTTCTTAATTTATTTGGGCATATTTTAGTTTTTTTTGTTTAAATTTCTTGAATCTTTTTACTAGACTAAATAATTTAAATTATGGGCTCATACGTATATGGAAAATGCTTGGGATATAGATTATTTTACAAACTATTTTATATCAACTGATGTGGTAAGATATGATTAGGGTTTATTATTTCCTAATTAGGTTATATTATTATTTTTATTTAAATAAATAAATAACTATCCAGTGAATGTGAAAATGACACATATACTTTTTGTATAAAAAATTATAAAAGTGTTTGTATCTCTAGCACTACTATATACGTATATACTCAATTAAATATTAGTTTATAGGAAAATAGACAATAGATTTTTTTTTCATGGGGACAAAATTATTAATATGTATACCTTTGTAGGTTAATTTATTTTTGGTAGGCCCTAAATATGTCACGTATATTACATTATATGTATTCTTAAATCTACTAAATACTAATATATATAAAAAGAAACAAAACCAAGTATCTTGCTGTATTCTTTCTCTTAAGAAAATTAAAAGCTATGCATGTATATTGACTGTTTTTTAGATTCAATCATTCAAGAAGAAAAATTAACCTAAATTAATTAACGCGTATTTTGACTCTACATAATGCTTATTATTATCCTAAGTAATGCTTAATTCTTTATTGCGGACCGTACACACAAAAGCACCGCGTGAAATGTCGTTGGCCGTCACGCAACGACATGTCTCCCTCGTGTCAAAGTACACCAACTGTACCTTGTATGTACAAACCCGCCGATAAACCACATGCCACCGTTTTTTTCTTTCCAGCTTCTTCTTCTTCTCCTCGAGGTGTAGCGCAGACACCAAAATCGGCACAAAACCGAGACGAAAGACGATCAGCAAAAGAAGCAAACAATGGCCATACACAGAGATGGTTTGATGGAGGAAGACGATAACGAACAGGACAACGGTCTTTTCGACGAAGCTGGGATTCCTGACCTCGACTCCGACACTCCTCCTCACCTACGGGAACTCGCTCTCGCCGCTCAGGTCGGTGACGTTGACGCCCTGCGTCAAGCTTTGGGTAGGTCACTACCATCTTCTTGCTCTTTTACCTTCCTTTATTGTAGTTCGCTTGATTAAAGCTATGTCCTTGAGAAATATTGTGTTTTTCGGTGAACTTCAATTGGGTTTCTATTCTTCAATTATTGTTTCTAATTAGGTATCTTTTCTTGACTGGTGTTGATGGACTCCATCAGACATCAGGCTTTGTGTTACTGTTTCTAACTAGACATTTTTTCTGGATTTGTGATTCCGGGGTATATAGATGTATCATCTTGTGATGTTGTGAAGTCTGAAGTAATTTTTCACTATACATCCCAAAAAGATGCATTTTCAATATTCTTCTCCATCATACTTGAATTGAAAGAAAAAGCTGTGTAGTTGGGGCAATTTGAGGATTTAGGACAATTAGCAGCCGAATGTGGGTTCAAATTCTTGTGCCAGCCAATAAAACATATATCTAGTGGAGATGGAAGGGCATGCGCGTGTGTGCTTACGAGAGCTTTGTATTCATCTGTTTTTAGCTGCCACTTGAGGGTTCTTGGTTGTTGAATTACTTTGAATTTCTCCTTTAGCTATAAGTAGCAGCCCTTGCCGCTTATGCTTTCCTTTCTGTATAGATAACTTGAATGGAAGCATTGATGAACCCTTGGAAGATGGGGACACTGCTCTGCATCTGGTCTGCCTTTATGGATATTTTCCCAGTGCCCAGGTTAGTTGCTAAGTGTTGTTCTATTTTATGGTTCTTGTTATCGTCGATTCACAAGCGTACAGTGTAATATACGAAGTGTGCAATCTTCTTAATGTAGCTACTGATTGAAAGGGGAGCAGACTTGGAGGCTAAGGATGAAGATGGGGCTATTCCTCTTCATGATGCATGTGCTAGCGGTGAGCAAGCTCTAACTACCTCAACTATGGTCAATAATGTTTCCCATAAAACAAAGATTTTCATTTTTCTTATTCTTTGTCCTCCCATGTTGGCAATCACAGGATTCACTGAGATAGCCCAACTACTGTTGAACAGTGCTAACAGTGCTGAGCGTGTGAAAAGGATGCTAGAAACGGTAGATGCTGAGGGTGATACTGTAAGTACCAATAAGCAAACTGAATTAGTTATGGAATTTCCGGGAACTTGCTTACGTTTGACTGATATATTAATCAATTATCTTTAAACAAAGGGGAAACAGGAAAAAAATACAGCTTTCTGAATATTATTTATTAATGATACTGGGATACAGGAACCGTATTAAAATTGCTTCTTTTCGTCCTTGGGGGTTCTTGTTTCGAGTGGTCATTTCTAAATTTGTCTTTAGCTATAGTGTAGAAACGTGTAAAGGTTGGCTTTAGTGTGTTTTGATATTTGATCCTTTTTTCTCGCTCAAATTCTTTTTCCAGCCCCTTCACCATGCAGCAAGAGGTGAGCACCCAGAAGTTATAAGATTGTTGCTGGCTTCTGGTGCTTCTGCTACGGCCACAAACTTGTATGGAAAGGTTAGTCGTTCGTTCTGGTGCTTTTGGAAATTTACACCTTTCTGGTTGCTTTGTGATCCTAATTAGTTATTTCGGTCCTTGGCAGACCCCAGGCGACCTACCTGAAGAGGGCACCGAAGCTAGGAGGATTTTGGAGAATGCCGTTCCATGCCAATGAACCCTTGGCGTAGGGTAGTTTATCTGTCCCCTTTTCACTGTACCCAAAACCTCAATAGTTCCTTTCCCGTTTTCTTTTTGGTTAAAACATCAACACATAATCGATTTTTGTACGAGGAATATTGCCCATGGTGGATATTTTGGATACACAGTTATGAATATCTGGTTTTAATCCTCATGGGGAAGGAACACTTGGTTACATTGGTATTTGAAAGCGTCCTAAACGTTATACGAACGAGTTACGAATGTTTGTTATCATCCTCAATAGGGGAATCCTTGGACTCGTCTTAACCATCCAAGATGCATAGGGAAGAATCAGATGATGCTCACTTGTTTAGTAGAGTATTATTGCATTAGTTTTCAATGCCAAAGCTGTTGACTTGAGAGCCAAGACAAGGATAACGTGAGATCGATAGACAGAGATGTATATATATATGTGGATAACTTGAATGAAGATGAAAAGCTTGAAGGCTACGCGACAATCTTGTTCACAAATTTTCCGCCAGCTCGATAATAGTAGTTTAATTATTAGTAAGACTGTTTCAGAAAAAAAGAGAGAAACTATCACCAAAAACTCTCGCCAGTTTTGATAATGGTGTTGAAAAACTTCATCTTGCCATGCTTGCTAGTATTGCAATTTTCGTTGACTTTATTGAATAAGACACTACCTGCCGGACGACCTCAAAAGCTGCTAATAAAAGGCATACCCAGAAGTTACAAGGAGCGGAGCAGCAGCTACTATCCAGTATCCAGAATGGCAGCAGCTCCATCCAGAGCTCGCACCGACTATGATCATCTCATCAAGCTCCTTCTTATAGGCGATAAGGACAAGTCTTTAAATATCACTACAACTCTCTTAGCTAATCAGAATCCTGAGCTGTGATTAGCCATGGGGATGTTGTTGGTCTATGATGTTACAGACGAATCGTCTTTCAACAGTATGTACTTTGCTTTCTTCTCTGTCATCGAATTGACTATTAATATTAGTAGCTTATGTTACTGGAATTTGCAATTCCTGATGCTCGTTCATCTACTGTACAGTAGACATCAGGAGCTGGATTGCGAACGTTAAGCAGCATGCATCTGGTGACACTAACAAAATATTGGTGGGTAACCAAGCTGATATGGAAGAGAGCAAACGGGTAATGCAAGAAACTCGCCAAGAAACATCGTTTCAAGTCTGTACATTTTCCTATACCATACTGATCTCTAGTGTTTGTAACATTTATGAAGGCTGTTCCACCCGCAAGGGGCCAGGCGTTAGCTGATGAATACGGGATCAAGTTTTTCGAAACTGTAAGTGCAACATTTGAATCACCAGGTTGGCATGCTTTCTATCCTCTCAAATGAATTCGAATGATCTAAAACAGTGTAATGAAAATGAAAAGCGTCCTGTAGCTTATCGTTGATGCATGCATGTGTGTTCTTTCTCGCATGTTATCAAATTTAAGTATATTCTGACATTGTTGAAATTTTATCAGAATACAATGACAGATTACAATGTAGAGCAAGTTTTCTTTTCTATAGCTAAAGATATAATGCAAAGACTTCCTGAGACTGACTCAAGAACAGAGGTATGCTTCACTAATCTCATGGAACGCAGCTCGAAATCATAATGGAAACTATACAACTTACCTTTTATTTTGGTTAATACAATTTATCTTTTTCGTTCTGAAGTTTTTATGCTAACATACTCATCACTTCCGGCTTCTTTCTTGGAGTTCAGGCTAAAACTATCAATATCAGTAAACCATATCCAGCCATATCCTGCTCATGCTCATGGCTCAGTTGCAGAGAAATCAGAACGCTGCAGCTCAATGCCTTCCGAATGGCAAGATTGTTACATAATCCAGCCAAATGTGTCGGGAGTCTCGAATACATGATCTAGTTTCCAAATCAGCAAGGCAAATCGTTAGCATCTTCTCCTATTCTTATTCTAGGTGTTTTAATTTTAAGCTCCCTCAGACAGGGAATGAGGAGAAAGAAAGGTTGTAAGATTTGATTCCTGAATGCATCATGCTGTAGCTCTATTGTGTGCTTTTATGTTAGTAGAGACCTGTTTTTTTGCAGTTTAGTAAAAGAATCCTTTCTTCCATCTTGTACATATGTTGCCATTGAAATGCAAACAAAACTCGCGGAAACTGAATCAATAGAATTACACTTTCTTCCTGCGAAATGGGCGAATGTTGGCCAACAAAAACAAGCACAGACAATTTACACAAGCTAACACGTGTTATTTGAGTGCCACCATTTCCAGAAGGGAAGGCACTCGGCGAGAACAGTAGCAATAGAAAAACACAAGAAAAAAAAACAAACAAGGAAAGCAACTATCCTATACATGATATTTTCTTGATTTTGTTAAGGGAAGAACTCATTGTACATGCAATCAGCAACGCTATTCACGGCCTTTTTATTGATATGTAAGTCAAGCTCTCGCGTAAAGGCCTCCTTATCGCAGCTCATAAACCGCAACAGCCACCACTAGGAGGGGATTGGTTTTCTGGTTTCTGTTTTAAAATGTTGTTTCTCTTCACTGCACTTGATCCTTCTTCCAAAAGACTAGGAATCTCCATTATCTATAAGACAACATGAATTGTCAGAGCTAAGAACAGCAGAGGAGCCACCTATTTTATTGATTTTTCTATTGGCTAAGTTTTTCAAGCATTTGCCAACTTGAGAAAATCAAGCATTAGACAAAGATATCCCGTGTTAATTTTCCTCTTAAACAAACTTATACTTCTGTTTCTAGCAATATTTCTATCATTCTGAGATGTTACAATGGCATATACGATAAGTTAACCAGGAGAGTAATGTGTCTCGAGGAGTACCTTCAGTGCGAGCTCTTCAAAGCATTGCTCAACGTTCTCTCTAGTTATAGCACTACATTCAAGAAACAAACAACCATGTTCTTTCGCAAGAGCCAACCCTTCTTCTCTACTAACAGCCTTTTCGGAATCCTGAAATCATGCAGAGACAGCACACTAAGTAGGATTATAAATGTAGTATTATGAGAATGACCATCATGTTTCTCCGAACTTCTCAAGCAATGCATGACAAATAGGATTGCATAGAACTTAATGGTTTATAAGAATTTTGGCCAAGACATCAATTCCAGCAGGCATAAAAGAATGAAAGAAGAATTTCACATTGCAAAATTCAGAAGTAAAGGCAGTAAGGAATCCAAGACTGACTACAAGCACCAAGAGAATGCTGCAGTGAGGTAAGAGGTAAGATTTATTTTCAAAATCACTTCTATTCGATTGAAGCTAAACCTCCATATGATTTTTAGTATTATGTTTTATGTGTCAGCAAAAATCAAAAACTTACTCTGTCAACTTTATTCCCGACCAGCATCTTAACGCAGTCCTGATTTGTACAATAGAGATCAACTTCTTTAGCCCACACATCAGACAAGTTTGTAAAGGTTTCTCTTCGTGTCACGTCATAAACTGTAACAGAGCAAAAAGATTTTCATAATGTGGCCATTATATATTCTGGTTGGCACACTCAAGGGTACAGCAAGTCCTATGTTTATGATTGACAGAATGAATGAGTGAAGATATAGAAAACCACGCACTACTCCTCATCAGAACGACATGAAAGATAACAATGCCAAGGTACGAACCCTTTTCATCTAGAAAAATCTATAAAGCAGTTCTGCAGGACATTGGTAAGTTGCCTAAGAACACAAAATGGAATCCAAGGATAAAGCAATCACTCAGGTTTAATAGACCTTAGATAGAAATTTGACCAAACTGACAAAATGGGATGCTGCAAAAATCCGTCTGAAATCATAGCTATGTTCTAGGAGTGCTATATGCTTGTTGTGCTCATACAACAAAATGGAGGATAAAATATGACAATTATTGTAAGTTCGCAAATAGTGCAAATCTCATGAATGCATAACTTTGGTATCATACCGAGAATAATCCCTTGAGCATTTCTATAATAAGAGCTTGTTAAAGTTCTGAATCTTTCCTGTCCAGCTGCAAGAAATATAACAAAAATAAATCATAACCTTGTAATGAAAAGGAGCAATTTATCCAAACAAGAAAAGCAACTTGGTATTTCTCATTGACAAAAGCTACCACTTGGAAGTGGATTCAAAGCAAAACAAAAGGGTGAGACAACTTTTATGTTACTCCACTGTTGCATCGATTCAAAGTTACACATTCTTAAAAACTAGCAAAAAACTGAACAATGAGGTAAGAATGCAGAAAAACAAGCTCCACATCCTCAGTTAGATGAATTTAAAAACTAAAAAGATAGGCAGCTGTGATTGGATTGCAATTTGCATACCAGTATCCCAAATTGTCAGCTTCAATCTCTTCCCATCTACTGTTAGCTGTTTGATCTTGAAGTCCACACCTTTGACACAAAACCAAACACAGACTATATCATCTCATTGTAATAACAATCATCTCAGTAAAACCCAAGCATTCACTATACTTTTTTTTCCCACTATAGTTAAGCACCAATTGATTCAAATTATTCAGAAATGACAAGAAGCTAATACAGCTGAAACTATGAAAATCATAATAACTTGATAAAGTTTCAATCTTTATAGAGATCCAAGAAAATGAGAAATGGGTTCAATCAGTTTACCAATTGTAGGAGCAAGATCCTCAACAGAACTGGAAATGAAGCTGACAAGAAGACTGCTTTTACCAACCCCAGAATCGCCAATCAACAAGATCTTGAATGAGAGATCATACCCACCTCCACTGCTTTGTCCTGAAGATGATCCCATATTACTATTCCCAAAAAACAAACACAACCCACCTCTTTTTTTCTCCCCTTTTTATGCTTCTTTAAACTACACCAATCACTAAATCTCTAATCTTTGTTGTCTCTATTGATGACCAGGACTTGTAATGACCCTTGCCTTTCTCTCTCTCTCTCTCTCTCTCTCTCTCTCTCTCTCTCTTTGTTGAAACAAAAATACAGTGAAAAAGAAAGAAACTTGGGTGTATTTGTATCTGAGAAACAAAAAGGAGAAAAAATTAAGAATTCAAAAGCAGAAAAAAGGTAAATGGCATCAATGGTGTTTGTTTGCTGTTGTTTTTGTTGTTGTGGTTCCTTTTCGAGAGCTAAAGAAAACGGCTATAACTGGAGGAGAGAAACAAAGGCACCTGATTCCAACGTTATTCCTTGCTTAGATTTTTTTGTTACTTCTTCTTACACAAACAAAAGATGCGATGCCGTTTTTACGGAACTCCAAACTCCCCTCGTTGTGTCTAAACCAGGGCCCACTTAGGTATGGCTCCCCACGCGGGGGTTTTGATGCGCGTGGATGCACGCTCCGACCGTGGGTTGAGGTGGCATTGTCGTTGGACATTAGGAGGGGTGTTACAGTCAGTGGGGATATTAATGGGCTGCACTACACGAAGAGTGAAGAAAGGGTCCATGTCTTTAGCTTTTGGTGAAATTGCAAATCATTGGCCAGCCAAGCAGCCAATATTTCTTTTCTTTCTATTTAATAATTTATACATTAAAATCTCCACATTGCAACAAAAAACAATAGAGAGGTTTTAATCAAAATTCTCATATAATTGGGGTCTTTTCGTAGGTTCGGATATTTCAGGGGCTAAAGTTTAATGCTCGTTACAAATAATTTGGGTTGGTGACAAAATGTTTACATAAAAAGTCTTTATAATTTAGTTTTTTTTTATTTTATTTTATTTTATTTTTGTTGCTAAGCTAGTGCATTTTGGGTTCCACAACATTTTTGCTTATCCTTGGAGCTAAAACCTAAATGTAGCAAAATTCGAATTTGGGTTGGCGAGAATGGCAACAATGACAACGAAATGTGCTAATTAAGTAATTATAATTAAGCTTTACTGTCACTGCACAATTTTTTTTAGCAATTAATTAACGAGAAGAAAGAGAATAAAACAACATCATTAACGTGTGCAATTTTTAAATTTGCAAATATATTGTAGTAAACTGGCAATCATAGAGTAGTACTTGGAGGGCACAATTTTTTGTCCCATATAATATATAATTTGCGATTAGCAAAACTATAATATGTTGAATTCAATTTTTTTTTTTTAAATTGTATTATTAATTATCACGATGGATCAAACCCACGACTTACTTTTTAAAAAAGTCATTCACTAACCAACTTCGTATGCAAAGTTAAATTCAATTTATCCTCAAAGAAACTCCGGCATTTTTGGTTACTCCTTTGAATTTTTTTAATTGTCCAGTTTGGTCGTTTATCCCATAAGTTACAAAGTCTAATTCAATCAATTTAAAGTATGTCAATTTTAGATTGGTTAATTTAAAGTGGAGTAATTAATATGATAAAAAGAAATAATATTAGTGGAGTGTATTTATAACCGAAATTAATAACTATCTTGATTTGTGTGATTATAATTAAATTGACAATTATAAAAATTCAGGTAAGAATTTAAATTTAGCATATTTTGACGGTCAAATAAAAAACTGTCACTAATTATGCCGATGTAGTGAGAGATTTTTTTAGTCTTATTAGATTCGAATTTATAAAATAAAAAAGAATTATACTTATAATGTTATTCTTTTTTAAAATTTTACAATATTATAGTGAAATTAGTCTGAAATTAGTCTTCCGCTGAAAAGAAGAAAAGATAAATAAAATACTACAAATACAAATACAAGTGAGATACTAGGTCCTTTGGTAATTAATATGGTTGTTCATGGAGTTTGTTTGTGTCCCTTTATGTAGAATCCAAGAAAATACCCTCAACCATGGTGATAGCAACAGTCACGAATTTAGTTGAATATCATGTATTGACCGGTATCTCTTTTTTGCTTTTTTCTTTTCTAGCTATATTACTTGCAACATCCCACATAAATAGGTAGAGAAAAATCCTAGAAGTGGACGCGTTTTGAGAATGTTTCTCGTTTTATCACCAGAGTATAATCATGAGGTGACGAAGGTTGAAAGTAATTCAAACTCGAGATTTAAATTGAGATTAGACAGTCATTTATTAGTTTATAATCACAACGTGTCAAAATAATCACCGAATCTAAAATTTAAGTTGAGATTAGACAGTCCTTTATAATTAAAAGAGTAACTCGAAGTCCCGAACTCGAAAAGTTATGGATGTATATAAGTGAGTGTCGGTAGATTTTGGTACACGGATATACGTTGACACTTAGACCGTGATTTGATTTCATTTGCAAATTGACAGAATTGGGGACCATATATGGCACGTGAGTTAGAAGCATTTCATACATGTTTGCACGTTCAATATTTCAGTGAGAGCGGGTAATAATGTCCCATTCTCTTAAAAGCTTACGACCAATCAATCAACCCATTGCCTGTAAAATTACTTTACTTCTGTGATTTTTGTTGCAGACGCAGTTGTACACTATTTTTGTAGGAAGACGGATGGATGTAAGAATCCTTTGGTACAATTTTTGTACCAAAAGAAAAGGATTATAAGGATGTGTGGGGGGTCATGCTACCCTGTTTTTTTAATGCAAAAAAATATGAAAAATATAAGGATTAGTCTAGATTCTTATCTTTGTTCCAAGTAGATGGTAGGTATCATTTTGCTTTATTATATATATATATATATATATATATATATATATATATTTT
>NBIL01145926.1:0-13076 GCA_002752925.1 Viola pubescens var. scabriuscula | reverse complement strand
GATGCAAATTGTATTTTGTATTTTTTTTTCCAGGAACTTAAAATCTGAGTTAAAGGTTAAAAAAGTCGATTTTTATTTGATTACAATCGATATTAATTTAACTTATCGAATCCAATTTATCTTAAAAATGAACAAAATCGATTTTTTTTCTTTTGAGGTTGAATAATGTATTACTCTCTCTGTCCTTTAATATCACGTTTTAGGATAATAGAAAAATGTAAGATAATGATCTTTGATTTTATTTTATTCTACGTTATTTTATTTTTACCTCTAATTTCTACTCAAATTATCACACCATCATCAAATTGGGTTAATTTAAAAAGAAAAAATTATCATTTGTACAAAATATATGCTTCGAAAAAGATAAAATGATAAGTACTCCAAATAGTAAAAAAACGTAAAAAAATGTCAGTTATTAAATGACAAAAAAAATATTACATTAATGTCCAAATAATACTCGAACCGGATTAATTAAGCAAAAAGTGATTTAATTTAATTATACTAGTCCACGTCAGAATTGGAGTCTGACAAAAAAAGTGACAGGTAGTGGGCCCATAACAATAAAAAAAAACATACTAACATGCAACTGGAGATGACTTTTCTTGTTTTTTTTACTTTTGGAGATTACCAATAGTTGATTTATTACATATACTTATCCCCTGCCTCGAATCAACTTAGTTGAATCATAGTATTTTCGATAAAATAGAGAAATTGTTAGGTTTCAAATTCAAATCTCTAACTTATTATACTTCTATTTTCAACAAAATAAAATCTTTTCACCGTGCCTGGGTAATTTTATATAAGTAATATCCTAACTGATAATTCAAAAGTCTTTTCTAAAGCTCATTGTAGAACTCACTGCAAGCAAGTCCCATCCACAGTTCGACCCAGCCCAAGGGGCCATTTGACATAGACAATCCGGATGTTCCAACAGCCCACCACAACAGACATACGTCATCAACGGGTCTCACTAAAGACACTATCATCCGGAAGCAAGTATAAGCCGATAAATGTCCCTTCAATCATCCGGCCTTGTCAGGTATTACCAACCCACTATCGGGCAAAAAGGTATGTAACGAGCAAAGTCGTACCCAGATGACATGTGTCCCGGTAATAGCTCATTATGCTTCGAATGATACGTGCTCTAAAGGACCCACAAGACTGGCCTATAAATACCCCATTTTCTCCTCTCCTCAAGGGGATATGATCACTTGAACCAACAGATAAACATACACACGTATCAAAGCGTTGTTTCATAGTCTTATTCATTTGAACAACTACTGACTTGATCGTTGGAGCTTCATCCAACGCCGAAGACCTCCTCCGGTGCCTTGCAAGTGACTTGGTGACAATCCAAATGTGTCTCTCATTGGAGCACATTACATAAAAATCTCTATCCCCGGCGGAGACTATCACTAACTATTTAGTCAAAGGTTTTCGTTGACCCTTGAGCAATAAAGAAGAAACCTTCGAGTAATAATTTTCCCATCCTTTTGTTTCATTCAAAATACTACTGACATAATTTATATTACGACTGATATAAAGTCCAACGATCACAATTTTCACCTAGGAGTAGAGCTGCAGTAGTAGTTACTACTACTACAGTACAATGTTGATGAAATTTGAGCAACTTGAAAGTTCCCTCCTAAACAAAACGCAGGCGGTAGTAGATGCAATTACCTCTATCACCCTGGCCACAATCGCTAAAGGAAAATGTAAGCAAAGAACTAAAATATGATCTAGTAGTCATAAATCACGATACAAGGAGATAACCTATTGATAAGAAAAGGCATATACATTACCTTCGCATTGCGGCTATAATCTCATAACACCTCGCAACACATTCAGAAAATTTATGATCTTAAACTAAGTCGACGAACAATAAAGGGCCGTAAATGGATAACTAAACCCCCATCCCCATCTGTACATACATTCCCACACCTATTCACGCATTAAACTACAAACACCAACATGCACTAAGCCACACCAAGAAGACACGCAAACATGTACACACCTTGCACCAGTTAGCTACACCAGTATGCGTCAAAATCCAACACAAACACTTAGTTATAAGAACTGAACCGTCAAGTATGGTTAAAACATCCAGCACCTGTTGAGTAGTCTGCAGATGTGGGGAATATGTCAGAGAGTTGAAACTGATCACATTGGAAATAGTAACCACCGAACCTAAGAGACGAAACAAAGTAGCGCGCATACCTCATCATAAAATACACGAAAAAGATACAGCTGCAAGTAAAAGCTAGAAATCTACAGTGCCTTCTTGGACCTTGTCCTTCTTTGAACATTCTCAGTGACCATCTCATTGTTATTGGATTCGATAGGATTTTGCAACCTCATATCACCCTCTTCAGATGAATCTTCTTGAGACTGCAAAATAGAAACACACCAGATATTTGAGCTCCCAAAACAGACAAACCAAAAATTGAACATAAATAACATCAATGTGACTGAAAATAAAGTGACAGTAATGATGTTTCAGAATGAACCATCTCAGATACCAGAAGATATTTATTTACAAAATTGAAAGACAGCTATAGCTACGGTGCAACTAATTTGACCTTAGTATAACATATATGCTTCAGACAGGCAAGTTAACACTGAAACTTAGCATGAATATATAAATATATGATGACCATCTAGATATGAGCTAGAGCCGCATCTTACCACTGGGTATCTAAATGTGAGGGCATGTTAAAATAGGTGATTGAGAACACAAAACTCACCAGAAGTTGTTTAGTGCCAAGTTCAATATGACTCTCTACCCCTTTTGTAATTGGATGAATGTTTGTTTCTCCTTCTTGAACAATAATGCTCAATGACGCTTCAGAATTCTGCTGACATGGATGCTTTTCTTGATTGGTAAAGCCAGTATCAACAACTTCACAGGTAACTTCTGAAATTTTAACAACTTGGTCTATAATTAGGACATTAGTATCCTCAACAACTGCTTCCGTTGCATGCTGATCCTCTGGAACACTCGACTGGGTTGAAATCACACTGACAATAGAGACAAGTAAATTGATTAAAACAAGCAGTAAACCAATGCACAATGATACTAACAAATAAGCAACCAGACGGGGAAAAAGTAGCTGACTCGACAGTGTAAAAGTTATACCAGTCATTAACCACATCTGTGGATGCACTGAGAGCTGCAACTTCCTGATGCCTCATTTTCTTGTTCTGACTTTGCTCAGGCATACCAATGGGATCATCCAAAAGAGAGTTCTCAACTTGCCTTTTCCTTCCAGAATGTGTAATCCTTTCATTGGGTACTTCATTAGTTTCAGATCCTAAACCACAGGTACCTTGGATAATTTCACGTCCATGAGACACTTCGAATATAACTTTTGGTTCATCAGAAGCATGTCTTATAGGCTGCTTCCTCCTAAGAATTTCTATTGACTTGAAAGTTGCATCCTGATGTCTGTTATTAGAGCCCAAGTTGCCAGATAACTTCAGACCAGCAGCTTCATGGTAAGATATCAAAGAATTTTCATCACTCTGCGTTTGGAGCTTCTGAGGAGAATTCTTGAATATCAATTCCGTGCACCGTTTGAGCCAAGAGAAACGATCAGAGTTGGGAGACGCAATATCGGATTCCTGCGTGGGAGAATCGAGTACATTTCTGTTGTTAGTGGCATCAGCCTTTTCATGAGTCTCGACATAATGCAATACTGCTGGCTTTTTGCGTCGACTAGACTCCATAATTGACTTCTGCATATCAGCCACTTCCATGTTATCTAAGACGAGTTTTAAATCTTCTAATTTCTTCAACTCTTCAATCTGGGCACAAACCTCCTCCTTCTCTGCATGTAACAACTCCCTTTGTTTTTCTAGTTTCTGAGTCTGACCCTTAAGTTCCTCGATTGACATGTTGAGCACTGTCCACTCATTGTCCCTTCGCTCACGGTCTGAATTTAATGCCACTCTCTCATCATCAAGCTTCTTCATTTCTAAACAAATTTGTTCCAGCTCTTTCTTTGCTTTTTCCTTGAGAGAGCTAATAAACTGAAGTGTATTCATCTTTTCAAGCTCAAAAGCGTTCTCTTTATCTCTTAGATAGCTTTCCACCTCCTCACGCCTCTTCTCAATACTGCTCTCTAGCTCTCTTTTCTGCATCTCAATTCCCAGCAAAAAATCTGCATGTTCCTGCTGAATCTTATTGAACCACTCAGAACGTTCCTGCTCCATCTTAGTCATGAACTCCTCCCTCTCCTGATTAAATGATTCAGCATTGCGCTTATGTTGATCACGCACTGCTTCCTTCTCTAGTTTTAAGCTGTTACGCTCTTCCTTGAGCAACATTAAAATATTAGTTCTCTCCTGAGCTACATGTTGAGCCTCTCTCCTAAGCTCCTCTCTTTTTTCCTCAATTAACTCCCACTCAGCTTCAAACTTTTCCTTTTCTACTTTCAATCTGTCTTCCTCGGCCACAAGTTCCAGGTTCTGAGATCTGACAATATCAACCTCTTCTGTGAGTTTCATCTCTAAAACTGATAACTCGTTTGTTTCGCTTTTCATAGTTTCTAATTTCTCCTTTGCACAATCAACTTGTTTCTTTTTGTCTTCTAATGACTCCCAAGACTTCTGAACTTCTGACTTCATTTTGTTGATCTCCTCTCTTTCTTTTAGGATAACTGAGATCCTCAACTCCACATCCTTCTCAGCAGCATTTAGCCTACTTTCTTTATCATCAAGAAGGTTCATCTTCTCTGCTGCATCTTTCTCCTTCTCCAATAAGGTCCTCGACTGAACGTCCAAATCATGTTCCTTTTCCAATAGAAGGTCCTCACGTTGATTGAGATCAACCTCCCTCAACTCCCAAGCTCGTCTCTTAGCCTCAATTTCATCTTCCACCAATTTTCGCTTCATCTCCAACTGAGCTTCAAACTCAGAATTCCTGGTTCGCAGAACACTCTCATGGTTGGCAATAACTTTTTGAATTTCAGCCTGCATTGTTAACCCATAGATCTTATAGCTACGAGTAAAAACGAGGGCATTAAGCAAGTAAAATGACCATGAAAATTAAAGAATAATCAGAAAACTCACAGATTCCTTGCTTGCAATCTTTTCCTGTAAAACAAGTAGCTCTTGCTCTTTCTTATCTAGCATAGCTTCCCTTTTGATGAGAGCCTGCATTCATTCAAATGAAAGGACTTTGTCAGCTTAACGAGGGTTAAAAAAAACAACTAGGCAACAATATAAGTGCAAGAGTAATTGAAAACAGCTCTCTTTTTTATTGGGTTAAAAAAAAAAATACACAAAAATATTAACCTCCTCTCTTTGAGATAAGGAAGACGCTCTCAACTCCATGTTGGATTTCTCATCATTTAGTGCTCTACGTTCCTTCTTGATCTCCTCTTTTGAAGCTTCCAACAGCTTCTCCACCTTGTCTATCTCTACAGATTTACTAGCGATGTAATCCTCCCTTTGGTTAAGCAAGGCTTGGCCATCAAGTAGTCTCTCATGTTCTTGTTGCAGAGTTTTCCGTCTCTCACTCAAAGATTGCCTCTCAAGTGTCAACTCCTTTTCTTTAGCATCACAGCTAAAACAAGAAGAAAACACATAATATAAGGCAATCAAACTTCATGCAACTAAAGTGGCCTTCAGTAAGGTTATGGAGAAGTATGATATGCACATTGAGTCACTAAGGATGGTATTATTTTTTGAAAATGCTAAGTTATGTAGATTATCACAAGGAGCTGAACTATTTTACCATCAGTTTGAGTCTACAATACCACAGATCACGAGACACCTAATCACCAATCATTTATATGGCGAGAGGAAGTCAACCATTAAAGAATTGACAATAACCACATATATATGATCTCCTATTAGCCAGATAAATTCAAAACAAATAAATATAAATACAGCTAGAAGCTATAACATTAGTTCATGCATACTTCATTCAGCATTCACTGGGAACTGTAGGTCGAGAAAATGAAAGGATGAACTAAATACATACTCAGCTTTGAAAGCACTGATACGCCTGCTAAGATCATCTTCACGTGCTTCAACTTCTTGGAGCATTCTTTCTGCAGCACGACGATACCTGGTAGCTTCTGCTTGCAAAGCCTCATCACCACGCAGTTTTTCCTCAGCATCCAAGAATTTGTTCTGCGCTTCTTCCATCATTTTGCGTGCTTCAGCCAACTGACACTCAGCTGTGACCTTGGTTTCAGCAGATTCTGTACGCATCTCATGCAATGCTTTCTCCATCTACAAAAGTCCATCCACAAAAACCATAAAAATCATAGTATCATAATGATGGGAAAAGGGGAAGAAGAGAAAACCTTAAGTAAAACCTTACACTAGCTATACACTCTTTTTCAACTCCTAAAGCCTTCTTCAAACTCTCCTCGCGTTTCTTTGCCTCAGCTAAAGCAGAAGCATGCGCAGCTTGATCACGTTTATGCATTAACTCAGCTGTCTCAGCAGAAGCTTTCATCTGCTCATACTTTGAAGCCAACTCTTTCCTTTCCAATAAGAGAAGACCCATGTGGTGTTGAACATCAAAGATCTTCATGAAATCACAATGGTTACAATAGAAAATAATAGATCAGTCAAAACAAAGCACGCATTTCACAGTAAAACGTAAGAACATAAACCTATTCAGAAACGATACAGAACCAATTAATACAGTATCCGTTATTACATTATTAGTAGCTGGCTTAAACCAAGAATCAACACAATTACAACAAAATCAACTCCTACACTCAATTACTATCCATATATCACATTTACATTAAGTAGTCAAAACTTACTTTCTCGACAATCAAATTGTGAGCCACTCACTTACGCGACTCCTTTACTATACCAACTACGACCTAAGACTATAATGGGAAATTGCTTCACTCATCCTAAACATGAAAGGAAGAAATATATAGACATCTTATTACTCATCAACCAATCAATTTCACAGCTTTCCTATTACGCAATCATACCAAATTAAGGATTTCAAGATCCAAACCTTGGAAATGTTTGTTTCTCTACCCGTTTCCAACACAAGCAGCTAAAAGAAGTTAATTCTAACCAAAAAAAAGGAAAAAGTAAGAAAGAACAAGACCGAACCTCCGCTTCAAGCTTTGCAATATAACCGATGAGCGCGGCTTTGTCACGTCGTTTGATTGATTCCTCATCGAAACCAGCGTCTTTAAGCCGTCTCCAGATTGTCTCGTCACTGAGCGGGCTCTGCAAAACCCTAGCGCCAGGCGTCAGCGACAAAGCCCTACCGGCAGTCGGCGTCATGGGGCTCGCCATCTCGCCGGAAACAAAAAAACCCTTGGTGACCACCGATCAGCTACTGTTAGGCGAGCTCTAGAACTGGTCAGGTCGCTTTCTTTTTGTTTTTTTCTTCTTATTTTGTTGCTTTTTTTATTTTCTCGCGTGAGTAAGAAAAAGGACTGAGTTACCGAATCTTGGCGTTTGGAAAATATAGATTGAAAGGTGCAAACGACACCGTTTCGGATTGGTTGATGAGGTTTTCTTGTTTTAGGATTTTCTAGGCCGCCTTTTTTTTTAAATGTTGGGTTTAGAATATTAGAGGGTAGAACTTTTGAAATTATTTCTTAATCAGATTAATGATAGTCTCATTAATGATAGAATAATGAATGGTTGTGAGTGCGATAGTTATGCTGAGTCAACTTTCAACGTCATCTACCCATTTAAGACTTCTCTAAGTAATTATTATTATTAAAAGGTATGATGTCATTTTATTCGTTTTTTCTGGAAAAAAAATAGTTTTCCTTATTGTTTTTGCCATTTTCACTAAAATAAACCTCAAAATATATAGACAATTCTACATCTTGCTCTTTGATATTTAGGCCATACCAAACGAATTCGGCCGCTTGCTAATCGCAATGCAATTTGCTTAATATGCCAACAAAATCTTCAATATTATGGAAAACTATTGTGGTATTTAGGTTCATGGCATTCGTTTGAAACTTTATAAACTAGGTAAATATATATAAATAAGATCACTTCTAAATTCTAATTGACAACTTTTAAGAAAAAACTCATTCCTTGTCTGCTTGTCTAAGATGCCTAAAATTTAGAGGATTTGCTACAGTTAGTGTGGGGGTTAATCCCAAACAAGAAGATCTACACAGAGAAAGTACTTCTTCCCTTTTTCCGTTTGTATTCATCTATCCATCCTGCAATCAGCTTGATCTCCGTTTCTCTCTGTTCAACCAACCAATCAGGATCGTCGGGTCTTGAAGCTCGCAAATCTATGTGGTGTGCACCTGGCATATGACAAAGTGTATGTTATTAGCTTCTAGTAACATTTTAAAAATCTGCATAAAACTCTTGAACAAGTCCGTAACACTGCTACGTGCTCGCAAGAAACGAGAATTGAGCTAGAAAGCCGCACACAAACCAATGCTTAGGACAAACTAAGCCTCACACCAGTTCCGTCATAGAACAACAATACTTGTAGCGAATTAATTAGCCTAAGTAACAGAGGAAGGCTGAAAATCACGAAACAGTAGCAGCGTCAATGAGAGATAGGAGTTTTTTTCTAAATCCGTAAGTATGAAAATGAAAAAAACTAACTGAATTCTGACAGAGTGCAGTAAGTTTACCAACTTAGATATATATATACAGAGAGCGTGTTCTTTGTTCAAGCCATGGATACGCTTTCAGAATAACAAAAATATTCTAGTTACAGAAGAGTGGGTACCAACTTAACTATCTTTATACATTTGAAAATAACGAACCCTAAAGCTTCTTATCATCATATACATTTGAAGACCAAAGAAACTTTTTTCCAATACACATACACACCGTCAATTGAGGGAAAGAAAAATCCAGGAAAAGGATGATTACCTTCTTGTGTAACAAGGGCAATGATAGTCTCAGATATATTCTGCAGAACGCTGCAAAATTTGACAGCAATCATTAGAATGTTGTCATATACCATATGGTGAGAGCAGTAATACATCCACTACATACCTGCCACCACTCCAGGGATCCAGTAGACCATTGGAGAAGATTATGTTGCTTCCAAATGTTTCTAGGGCAGTCTTGATATCCTTCACAGTCAAAGAAAATGTATGGGGATCAAATCATAACTAGGTACCAACAAAGGAATGCGTCATAACATGTGATAATCTATCAATAAATTACACCAGCAAACCATCTAATGCATAAGTTATGACAGAGGTCAATGTGTTAGGACCGCATCATGCATCCATGTGCCTTCTTCAAGTTCAAACTCATCCAATTTAACATAACATCTATATGCAATGACTTCATATATTTCTGTGGCAGTTCTTTGCCAATAGTTTCAAAAAGTTTATTGGTTGCAGATGCAGCCAACAGTCTGTTCTCACATGAACAAGGGCACAAAGTGCAAGGTGTTACATTTTCTTGTCATTCCCTCAAAATTCTTCAGTAATTTTAACTCACAATTACAGTCAATTAAAAATTTAGTCTCTTTCGCGGTATATGTGTGTATTTTGAGAATTAATATACGACACTTTTTGTCACTGACATCATCCTAGTCTTCTCTGCCTAAGTAATTAGGTTTACTTCTTTTATATATTCATTAAACTTGGTCATTCAAATGCGAATTCCCCGTCCAAACAACCAGAACCAATCTGCAGACGGGAGTAGCGATGCAAATAAAACGATCCTGAGCGACACGGGTATTCACAAGTATTTCAAGAAGGTTCTCAGATCTCTCAATTCAAACTAATGGAAACGAATGTCATTAACTTTTGTTATTTTTTATAAAAAAAATTATATGAAGAACATCAGGGTTAGTAACTTTAACATGAATAATCATAATCATATGCACAAAACAATTTCTATCTTACATGTCCACCAAATTCAGTTGTTATCCATTCAGGCCTCGGTATAACCCCAAATTCTTTCCAGCACTCCTCTTGGAAAGAAGAGTAATTGAAATCATATGGTGGGAACATGCTTGTATCCTGGTTGCTAGACATTGGCATTACCATTTCAGTGCATGCCTGCAGGATGGAAATCATACAAGATAGCACATTGCATTACATAATAAATATGGAGAAAAGCACATTTCAAATAGATTAAAATGGGTAAAAAAAGTACTTCCGTAACATTTCTATACCTGCCAGTTCCAACCATCCAAGCCATGGGGATCATCATCCAGTTCAAAGCAGTCAACCTCCCCAGTATAATTGTAATAAACACTCACACCTTCAAAAATGCGATCCAGAATGCTAGTCCCATTAGGACAATTATCTATTTTTCTGCAAACCTGGAGACATGATATTATGAGTCCATCATAAACAGGGAAACGTACAAGAAGACGCATATCTATGTATTAATCATAAAGTATGCATGCTTGAGACTCTAAAAACACTCTAGAATAAAAGAAAAGAACAAGCAAATGCTAATTTCAGAAAGAATTGTAAGTGATATGTCTTGTAGTAATTACAAACAAAAAGAAGAATTAATTGGCTAGTATTGCAAGAGAACAGTAGACTACAGTCAAGCAGAGAGCTCGATCAACAGTAGCAAAGCTTAGTGAAGTTATGTGATAACTGCTAAGACATAGAATGTCCTGTTATATACACACCAGGTAGAAGACTTACCACTAATCATACCTGTATGAGCTAATAGCACAAGATATATTCAAAAGTACAGTGTATCTAAACTAACCTCTCTTATTGGGTGTCCAGGTAGAGGCATCATAAACGATGCAGCAGAAGGATAGTCCACCATTCCCAAATAACTATAAGCACTATCCAACCAGTTCACAAGATCATCTGTACTTTGCAATTCCCTGCCAACCATCGCAATCAGGCCAGCCCCAATAAATAAAAATTTGAGCACATATAATGACTTTCTTTTTTTTCCTCACCGACATAAATGGAAATCTTTGGTTAATTTTGTAAGACCATTCTCATTCTGACCCTCAGAATTCAAGACATCCCATGATTCTTTTATAGTGTTATAGCAGCTCAAACTTTCACGCTACAGATAAAAATTGCCACATCATTAGTAAGTAGCGTTGATAAGGCAAATAGAATGGCCAAGGAGCGTTGATAAGGCAAATAGAATGGCCAAGGAGCGTTGATAAGGCAAATAGAATGGCCAAGGAGCATCAATAACCACACCTTGAAATCATTAGAAACAATGTTATAAAACGTGTCCAATGGCACAATATCTTCAAACTGAAGAATCGGCGCGGACGAAGCCAGCGCGCCAATTGATATATGAGGATATTTCAACCGCATCCATGATGCTAACACTGATTCATGTGCAAACATAAAAAAAATGCATGAAAGTTGTCAGAACTTGCATATAGTGAGTTCATTCAATTGTTTACCCATCCAAAAGATGGTCTTGTATATCTTGCCGCACAGAATAAACAAAGCAAATTTGTTAATATACCAATCAAAATTACCGCCAATCTTTCCAAATATGTCATTTATGTACTTCTTACTTCACATGGAGTGCCTTAATCACTTAACATTAATAATGGGTTGCCATGATGGATTTTCTCACATCTGTGGTCGTCCAGCCAGTTTAGTGCTCATAGATAGAAAGCTTAGGGCCTAAGAATGGGTAACAACAAGTACTCGGAAAGGTTTCGCTAAGACAAACAGGATACTCCAAACCAGCACAAGACAACATACGGGTACATTTTCCTTACATCCATCATGTTCCGAATACCACACCATATATCCTACCTAAAATGAAACTTGTCACTGCTGTCATATTAGTTAATTTTAAAAAAAAACACATAACAAAATTGCATAGGTTATACTATTAAAGGAAAAAAAATAAAGAGCTTTATGGAATGAGAAGAAAACTAGTACAGTAATTTTCTTACTTCCACCATAGGATCCACCAAACAGAACAACAGGGCAATCCGTAGCAGATAAATTCCTTTTCAGGTCAGTGACCAACACTGCAAAATCCGCCAGTGCTTGTTCAGCCGTTAAGTATGACAATGTAGTAGCATTCTTATACGCCTCCTCCATACTTCCGTACGGCATTGACTCTCCATAGTAACGATGCTACAAAAGAACAAGCCCATGTGTCAATTAACAACATCAGAATCATCAACAACGAATGCGATATCAAGGAGTGTTGCGTTTTTTTACCTCCGGGAAAAGGAGGAGGGCGCCGAAACGAGGAGCTATGTCCCAGATGAAGCCGGAATTGACGGCGAACCATTCAATATCGCCTTCGTTGCCGCAGTAGAGGAAGATGGGTCCCTGTTGGGTGGGCCCCGCCCAATGATCGGCGTTGATGAGGTAGCGTTGGGGGAAACTGGGGAGATTGGAGAAGCTGAAGTGGTCGAGCTGCTGGTAGAAGTAGCGAGTCTCGTAGCGGTACTGTTGCTGGAGGAAATGGGGTTTGATTTGGTGCGACTGTTTACGGGGGAAGCGTGGACCGGGCGGTTGTGATGCGAGTGATGGGAAAGGTGGAATGAAGATGGTGGCGACGATGATGAGGAGGAGGAGGATTGCCATTTTAAGCGGGGTTTTCACTTTTTCAGTGTTGGAGAAGGACTGATAGATGTAGTGGAAAGAAAAAAAAGTCGTGGTATCTGGTGGGTAGTGTCCTTTGTTCTTCATTTGTCAACCGAATTGTTCTTTATGGATAATTGTATCACCTTAGTACAGTATTTACTAACGACTTGAAATGAAGATGAAAATGATTTATTATTGTGTCTGACTGCTTCTCTAATGTAATGGATCTATTTTCTAAAAAGTTCTTGCACGGATGGTGCTTGAGGATGCGGTTAAAATTGAGGGATACTAAATAATCTACCAATATCTCAGCTCACGAGTTAAGATCAGTTATTTTTAATTTTCGGTTTAAAAAATATTTAGATAAAAAAAATCCCGCGAAGCAGACTCGCCTAATTATCATTAATGTCATTTCATATTTTCCTTAAATAAATAAATAACTAACTTATAATTACAAATAATACCCTAAACAAAAAGAAAATGGTTTTACTTACAAATAATTTTTATAATTTTCTAAACTAAGGTGGTAATATATATTTATTTTAAAATTATATTATTAATTATTATTATTATTATATTAGAAATTAA
>NBIL01145922.1:0-14446 GCA_002752925.1 Viola pubescens var. scabriuscula | reverse complement strand
ACCGCAAAATTCTCAAAAAAGAAAAAAACATTTGTTTTTACTTAACATTACTTCCCCACCACCACCATGATTTGCACATAAAAATACTTTCTATTTTCTAACCATAATCGAGGATTTTTGGCCATTTTTCTTAGATTTTCCCCCCTTCATGTCTTTGAAAGATTTATAGGAACATTTCAACGTAAAAAATTAATTACATTTAAACGTTGTTATTATATCTTGAAAAGAAACAACCCTCTCAATATTATTTGGTCATTTCTTCAAGTACGGGTGCAAAATCTTAAGAGTGTGCAGATATTTTCACTCGACCATACACAACGACATGGTTTCTCAGTTAGGACATGGCAACCTCTAAATTCTAACTCTAAAGATTAAGCGAAGATCATGCAACTCTTATCAGTCGGATGTACAACATTTGCAAATTAGATTTTAGGGTAGAAAGAAGAAACCCAATTGTCAGCTTTGGTAACCAGCTGGCCTTCATTTATAGTGGCAATTAATGAATTAATTAATAGGAAAAACAAATGAAATACAAGTTAGATTGACCTTAATAGAGGAATTTGGAGATTTTGGAGACCAATCTTTAGGGTAGGTGGTGTGATGTAGCCCTACCAAAAAGCACTATTTAGAATTTAATTCTTGATAAAATATTTTGAGCATCTCATTAGCAATTGATTACCAACAAAGACATTATTCTTAAATCAAATCCCAAAGACATTAAATAATAACTATAATAATGGACACTCATCAGCATTGAAATTCGGTGGAAAAAGTGGTAGCGGCGCCTGAGCCATGAATCCTTGACCTAAGGACATTATAAAATTACCACCTTGTTATGCTTTTCTTGTATACAGTGCTAATGAAAAGAAGGAAAGACAATATCACTACTGTTCACACTAATTCCTCAAGCATGTCTAATGAATGACGTGAGGACTCTTTTATGTGTCCCTTCGGATATTCTCTTTTTCTTTCGAATTTATTTTGTTTGAGAATTATCAAATTCTGAAGCATAATTTATTACATTCTGAACTTCAACTCAATAATAAATTTCTTACCAATTGACCCTAAGTAACGATATATAACAAATGGCATGTGTTTTTGTGCAAAATGCATGAAATCTTTGTAGCACTATGGTTTGTAAAAGTAACATAAAAACTTATCAGCTGGTTGTTCTCAACTCATCAATCACTCTATAAAAGAATATAAATGATGGTTTTTTCTTTTTCAAAAAAGATGGAAAAAAAAAAGGAAAAGAAGGGAATTTTTCTCTGTTCTTTAGGGAGCAGATGCCGAGGGGCTGTCCATATCAGAGTTCACTTCTTTTGATTTCAATGGAACTATAATAAATTAATAATTAAAGATGATAAAATTTGAACAACCAATAACAAAATGGGGGTTAAACATCAGAAATATTTAAGAAGAGTTGGTGCAAATTGATTAAGCATTAAAAAGGCAAGGGAATCAAAGTAAAATGAGAGGCAATAATTAGCAGAGGGGACCTCTTAGGCTCTCATGTCATCTATTTTTACCATAACCTTGATGAAAAAAAGAAGAAGAGAGACCTCAATTGTGTTAAATTAATCGCTCGAAGTATTTTACCCTTTAGTGGACCAATCCGATGCAAACATTGCATTTATTTGCATAACTGAAGCCAAAAGGGGGCAAGCAAAGAGCTCTAATGATTCAGTGGTCCATAAAAGATGACCATGAGGGATTGATCAAAAAGAAGAAAAAAAGAGAGAAAGTGATGCAAGAAAAGAAGAACACTAGAGGAAAATAAGCAATTCCAACATTCAAATTAATAGCCAAAGATTTTTGAGGATATGCATGTAAGGTTTCAAGTACAAAGGATGGAAAAAGACATAATTGGTCATCATGAAGTAGGTGCAACACATGCAAATGTACAATGTACATACTCATAACCATCATGAACACACCATGAGAATTCTATTACACATACCCACCTACTGGTGCAGCACATCAAATATGCATTCAAAACCTTAATGTCAGATTCCCAACTTACAGATTTCACCTTAGTGAAGACTCTTTCATCATCCTATTAATGCCTACTACTAGAATAAGAGAATCCCTCATGCACTGGCACTGCTATCGACTTCTGATGGACCGTATTATAAAGCTAAGATGACATGAGAAGCACAGTATTGACAAGCTTGGAACCAACTATTTCAATCCATAAGCAAAAATAACAAATTTGGTGCAAAGAAACTAATTCACATGGAGAGCATGGTTATAGAAGTTATGGCACCGTTACCAGCAGCGCTCGTGATCTGTCTATAGGCGTATCCGTAAAGTGGGCGTATGTCCAACAGCTCAAGCTTCATCGGCTCAATTTGGTCCCCAAAGAGTTTCAATAAATTCTCAGTAACTAAAAGACAAATCAATATCGCAGTCAGAGCTCGACAATAATCACTTATGATAAAGCTGTAACATATGGCTCTTTAATTTCGAACAATTATGCATCAACAAGATAAAAATGATAACCAGGACCACATAATTGTTCACAAATCTGCTACTTTGCAGAAGAATGATCATTCTCTTGAAGTTTAGAACCAAAAGCTTTTATAGTTAGGATATGCATCACGAACATATTTGTCGAAACTAGCAATTTAATTCCAAAAAAAAAAGATCAAAAAAAATACAAAACGAAAAACATTCAAAATACGTAATACTGTAATCAATAAAATTTTATTCAAGACTGAATGAAGTACATACATACCTGGCAACAGACCTATAAGCTTCCAGCCTTCCACAATATCAACATCAATAAGAAGTCAAACTAACCTACCTAGAGCTTCTTACTGTCTGCAAACAGTCATGGTGTATGTGAACTCAGATTTTAAGCATAAGGGTATTCCATTACTGGTAGTACAGAAATGAAACATAAAATGTGAAGCCCATTGAAGAAGAATGCTGAACATGCAAGAGCATCATTTCATCACAAAACTACTGCTAAAAGTAATTTGGGCGTCGGATTAGGCACAAAACGCAGAGTGAACGACGTTTCGGCATATCAAATTTTTATGCAATCCTTAACATCCTTGAAAAGTCTATCTCGTTAAAGTATGCTTCAATTGCTGTAGCCATTGGAAAACTAGAAGCCATTCTCATAAGTCATAACTCGCTACAACATCAGATGACCCAGAAGTCCAATTAAGTAGTAAAAATTAGAGAGAAAAAGAAACAGAGAGAATACAGTCAATAGACTCCTAGTGTTTACGCCATCTTCCATTTTAGTTCAATGTTTCTGTCTTCAGTCTAGCATACAAAAATGAGCAGTGGTAGAACTACAGCTGATGGAGAGTCATAACATACAGTAGCATAAACATAACAGAAATCGAGAAGTTAATGAAAGCCACCACCATCAAAGATTAAACAAAAGAAAAACCAAGCCATATTAACATAAAGTGTTATATAATGCCCTGTTCACGGTTAAGCTTAGATAAACATAGTTTATATCTAGCAGCTCATTTTTCTTAGCATCACGGGGTATTTTCATTAAAGATTGAACCTTTTCTTTGTCAATGAATTTAAACCCCATCTTATTGTATGTGCAGATGAAAATATCCTATGCAAGATTTTCCTTCTATAGACATACAGGCCAAAAGAATGGCACATTCCATCTGTGAAGTTGCATTATGCATTTTTTTATTTTATTTTTCTACTTTTAAGCCTAGTAGACACCTAGTAATATTTCCCTAGAAAAGGATACCTTTAATACTGGATCATTATACTGATGTTTTACAAACAGTCTAAATCCCATATTTTACTCATCACTATCAACTCTACCTATTTGAGAAAAAGTTCGACATAAATGAAGGGGTACCTAACACTGACAATGGCGCCAGAAGCCAGGGACTGAAAATTCCAGCAATGGTAATGGCAATTTGAATTTCAAGTTATTCATGGCCCTAGAAAGTCAAAGTCAAAATGTTGGACTAGGTAGGAGCAAACTTGCTCAGCAATAAAACCTGTTAAAGTTATGCATGGTTTATCAAAACAAGGGTTAGTAATTTACTATGCATTACTTTTGATGATAGATAAATAATTAATCCACATTGCAGAAGTCAAACATGAGATGGAGTGTAAGTCAACATAATATACAGAATTACTTCTTAAGCCTGCCTTGGTGGTGATTATGGCTTGGAGAGCCACTTGAAAGGGTGCAAAGCAGATAGTTTTTGTTCGCTTGCAGAAATATACCTTCAACTTCTGTCACTTGACTCACCTTTCTCTCTTTGCTTAGGAAATGTCAAATACAGCGTAAGGAAACATGGAAGATTGTTCCTCATACACCAAGGAGATACTAGCCAGTAATCATACATCAACTTTAGTCCTTAAGTTTCTCATTTTGCAGGTACTTCGACACTCCATAAGCTACAGTGCCAGCAACAAACAAGAAGACTGTAGGAGTGAATAATGGGTAGAGGTACTTTACAAAAAATTTATCCCATTCTTCAGGTAGGAAGCCTGTAAATAGAACATAGCAAGAAGTCAAATTCCTGGTCAATATTAATTAAAAAATTAAGACCAAACAAGAAACCACTTGCGCAAGCTTCCTTATACTAGTTAGCATAAAACAATGCTATTTTCATAAGTAAAGTCAAAGTTGCGCTTCCCCTTGGAGCATTTGTAAGGTGATGGAGAATCTTGGGAGGGGAGGGGTAGGAAAGGGGTTTTTCAGTAAATCATTCTCCCTGGGACGAAGAGGCTCTAAAGGTAAAGTGACTACTGAAACAATGCTACAGCTTAAGAAGATGAAAATCTCAACATGGTCACTGGGACTAAAGTGATGAATCTGGTGAATGATAACAAATGCGCTTAAGAAGCAACGTTATTGCTGCCTATGAGAAAAATAATAATTTAGAAAACAATTGCAATGCTCTTATGCCAGACCAACATAACTATTTCATAGGTATGACATCATACTTAATACTGAACAAGGAACTGCATTATTAACCGCCACAATCTATCATCGGGGAGTTTCATTGTTAATGGCTCAATGATAAAGTTTGACAATGTTTAAGAATGAAGACAAGTTGATTTGTATATGATTTAAGGGGAAAAAAAGAAACTGGAACTACAATCAAATACCTAAACTACACTAACATTTAACAAATGTACAATCATACATCCTATAAGATCAAATGCAGGCATCCATATCCAAATTGTAAAGCAACTAAATTTTGATTAACCAACACAACCCAAGTAAGATTCCCAACAGTAGCATATAACAAACCAACAGGCCAATAGCCACAAGTCCAAATTAACTTGAAAGATCTAATCAAAATGCTTGCTTGACACACAATTTGAGTTACTTAGACCATTCGAAAAAACGTTTCCAAATCTTACACTTCAAAATTGGACAGCATTTAAGGATTGAGTTCCAAGTTAATAATCCACAACCTCGAGAGTCTCAAAATTTACAAAGCTGCTTATGATTTTTTCTCAAAATCATCAGAAATTCAACTAAGTTAACAACAAAAGTTAGAAATAATTGACATACCTGAAGCGGAGAGCAGAATGCCCTCAACGAGAATGATTCCACCCAAACCCAACCAAGCGAGCAGGAAAGCACTCTCATTCTTGCTCAGTTCCTCACTTTTAGCTTCATCTTCTTTACTTATAAAGGCCGCTGGCTTTTCAAGCGGCGAACGCCTAATAATGGAAGCTCTCTCTCTTTTCCCATTTTGTTTCTTCTTCACACCCTCACTCGACTTGCTTGGGCTCGATTTACCTTGCGACGGTGATGAAATGGAGCCAAAACCTTGAGCAGGTGAAGTTTGCTTCTTTGGTGGGGTCGGGTCGCTGGTGGGTTCGGTGGTGTCAGTGGAGAGCTTTTGGGATTTGATTGCAAAACTGGGTTTTGCGAGAAAGAGCGGGTGGTGATGGTGATGATGATGATGATAGGGTTTTAGAGTGAGAGTGGATGGGGTGTGGATTTGAAGCGCCATTTTCAGTTTAGTTCGTTAATCGTTAGCGAAGAGTCAAGTGCTTATTATTATTATTATTTATCATCAGCTTTCACGATAACAAAAAAGAAAAGAAAAAAGCATATTATTAATTTATTATCAAACTTTTGTGGGTGAAATTTATGAAGAAGAATTTTACTATTTTTCTAAAATTCTATCCAATTTAAATTTCGAATAAATTGATACGCATTATGATGATCGAAAATGAGATAATTTTGATCTCAACACATGTCAAAACAATGGGAAGAAATTCCAGAAATTATATATTAGCACGTGAGATTGTAGTTTAATTAATTAGTAAAAACGTAAGATTATGAGTTCGATTTCTGGTATCGTAATCATGATTAATAATATAACTAATTTTTAAAAATAATAAAATAATAATATAATTGATATTGAAAGTTTTTTTTAAAAATATATTATTAATTATCATTATTTATCATAAAACGAAGAAAAACAAAACAAAGCCCGTTCTACACTTCTTCTTCACTTCAGTCTTCACATACCACCGCCACAGAAATTGGGAGAAAAAGAAGAAAAAAACGTTGACCACTCACTAACCAGTGAGGAGTGACCACTCTTCTCCGCCACATACACTCCATTGTCCGGTGAGCTAAATGCCAATCACTCCTTCCTCTCACTCTCACCAGCAATAAAAATCTTTCCTTTTTCCCTCCTTCTCCATCACTTTTGATGGACTGTGCCACGTCGTCATCACCATCCACCACTTCCTTCTCTTCTCATTTTCATGGCTCCTCTCCTCCTCTTCCTGCGCCCCTTCATCTCATTGGCCCCACCGCCACTTTCCTTCATCTCTCCCCGCATCAGCGGCAGCAGCAGACCCCGCTGCAGCTGCTCTCTCTCCACCGCACAGGGGTTCGCCGCCTCCTCCTCCTCCGCAATCCTCTGGTTCAAGCAGGATCTTCGCCTCGATGATCACCCTGGTCTTCTACAAGCCTCCAAATACCCCGCCCTACTCCCTCTCTACGTTTTCGACTACCGCATCCTTTCTCGTGAGTACCCTCTTTAGTTTTCGCTCTTTTCTTCTTCAATTTTTTGCATTTCCCCTTGCAAGATTTGAGCTTTGGGGCAGAGAAAAACTGGTGAATGAACGACATGTCCTCTTGTCCTTCATTGCAGGGTATTCGGATGAAATGCTAGAGCTGGTTCTTTTTGCATTGGAAGATATAAGAAAGTTGCTAAAAGAGAAAGGGTCTAATTTGATGGTCAGGTTTGGGAGTGCGGAGAATGTCATAAGAGACCTTCTACAAGAGGTTGTTTCTCCTTACACTTAGCTCAATAGGACATTTTGCGGTTTGAGGGGAAGTCTCAATCTCCATTTCATCATTTTGCTTAATTGTTTTCATAGGATTATTGGAACAGGTGAATGCTACCAGTATATTTGCTGAAGAAGAAGTAGAGTACCATCTACGCGAAATTATAGACATTGCACAAGCCACCTTGGACCAAACACCTTCCTTAGATGGAAATCCTAAATTTGTATTGTGGAGGACTCCATTTTATGATATTAAGGTAGGTTCGTCCCATCACATTGTCATCATGAGCTTGTCTTTTCAAGTCTTTCAGCGAATTGCGCTTATATTTTCTAATGTTATGTAGGATCTGAAGGACTTTCCTGCTTCATATGCCGAGTTTGAGAAGCTTCAACTCCAAGTAACTTCACCTCTTCTTGCTCCAGCACTACCTGGTGCAGAAATGGAATTGGACTGGGGTATGGTTTTAGATAAAGTTATTGTTCTGTTGAATTTTAGTTCCATAAAGTATTTAGACGTGCAATCATGATTAGCTTCTAGGGAGATGATAATTCGCAATGAATCAGGTTCTCTTCCCACATTGGATGACCTGAAGAAATTTATGGATGTAAATCCCTCTAAGTTGAAAGAGAGTTGGACTTCGATCAAGGAAATGTCAATTGATACCATATTGCAGAAGAAATTATCAAAATCAACGAAAGCAGGTCTAAATAATATGAACTTCCAGAATTCACAGAGGAAGAGAACGGATACTTCTGTTTTTATCACACAAACTCGAAATGTTGTGGGTGGTGGGACAGATAATGCAGTCAATGCATTAGCTGCTTACTTGAGATACTTGGAGGGAACTGCAAGAGATGATTGGCAAGAGTATGTGGTGACTCTTAACAACAAGAATTTATTGATGTTTTTCTTTAATGTATAAGTGCCTTGTGGAATGTTCACGGCAGTATGTGTCATTGAACCTTAACTTTATGTTCAACAATTTTTTTTCCCACTTGATTGCCTTGCAGGGTACATGAGAAATTACGCAACGCTGAAAGTCGAGAGGGAGCTTCATTTTTAGCACTTTTTGGCCCTGCTCTCTGTCTTGGGATAATATCTAGAAGGAGAGTACATTATGAGGCACTCAAGTATGAGAAAGAACGAAATGCTGGATTTCTATCACCCTTTGGATATTCAACAGCAACTATTGCTGCTGCGGCTGATGCTGTGTGCTCAATGGAGGTAGGTACTGCTCCGCTTACAATTGACCATATTGGTTTTTGACGAGCATTACATATTTGGTTGATGCATAGTGTCACCTTGAAAATTTTCTCCCCTTTCCTATTCTTTCCTTTTGTAGAAGTTAGTAAGTGTATCCTTTGTATGCTTTTGGATTATTTCACTTTAATTTGTGGCAGTGGTATTGGCTTATGGCTCTCAAGAATCAAGTATGTGATGGAGGAGCAACTTCTTCCCGAATCTGGAGATGGAAAGGCCATTTGATTCAGGTTTGCATCATAAAGTTCCTTTCCGATATTTCCAGATCATCTTACTGTTTGTATATACATTTTGTTATAGGGAAACAAATTAATCTGGGTGAGATATTACATTTTTGAATATACTTTTTCCTTTGACAGTTTGTTCTCATTTCAGTATACAGTTGTTGGCCACAAAGGTCCTGCGGTTCTTCTTGTTCATGGCTTTGGTGCTTTCTTGGAGCACTACCGTGACAACATACGTTGCATATCTGAAGATGGTAACCGAGTTTGGGCTTTGACAATTCTAGGGTTTGGCAAATCAGAAAAGCCAAATGTTGTGTATACTGAACTCTTGTGGGCTGAGTTGGTGAGAGATTTCATAATTGAGGTTGTTGGTGAACCAGTTCATCTTGTGGGAAATTCTATTGGTGGTATGCTCCAACTTCTAGTGTCTTTGTTCAGTCTCACCTATAGTATTATTGTTTTTTTCCTACTTTATTTTATTAAGGCAATGTCTATATGTGCACCTTGTTTGCTTCAATTCAACCACCTGATGCTCGATATTAAACTTCTTATCGAAGAGCTCATATTGACTAATTTGTTAGGTGTTTCTCCCCTGAACTCATTGGATCGTCATTATTTTCTATCCAGGCTATTTCGTAGCTCTTGTTACCCATTTCTGGCCTGCTTTGTCCAAGTCCGTTGTTCTTATCAATAGTGCTGGGGATGTTATTCCAGGAAACAATTATCTGCAATTTACCAAAGTAAGTCAAAAACAAATATCATCCAAATTTTTTACTCTTTATCTGTATGACAATCACATGATGTACAACAACTAATTTGTTCTTTCCACTTCTCCAGTAACTTTTCTACTTTTGTTGATGTTTTTGTATTCAATTTTGCTGGTGTGTATGCATGTGTAATCATGTAGTCCTCTCTACTTCAACTTGTTGAGTGAAACGAGTTGTTAGAAAGCTGTTTTCCTCAGATTCTTAAGTTGCTTCTTTGGATTTGGTTGAAGTTAATTTCTCGAACAATTATAAAATTTCTCACTGTTTTGGAGATGTTTCAGGAAAGATCAACTTCGGGGGTTGCATGGGTGGGTGCTCGAGTTCTTTTGTTTTACTTGAGGTTGAACATCAAAAGCTTCTTGAAGAATTGCTACCCAACTGTAAGTCGCCATCTATACTGACATTTTATATTTGTGTGGTATAGTATGAACTGTAGCATGGTTTTGATTTTTGGCACGTGCTTTGTAGAAATCTGAGAGAGCTGATGAAGAGCTTATTGGTGAAATGCTGAGAGCTGTATCCTTTCATTAGTTAAACTGTATATGTTCATTTTGCTGGAATCTGATGTATCTTGTTTAGGCGAAAATCATTTAATGGCAACGTCACCTTAACAGACATGGAAGTCTTACGATCCTGGCGTACTAGTGGTCCTTGAAAGTATTTTCACCTTCAATCTCTCAATTCCTCTCAATTATCTTTTGGATGGACTTGGGGAAAAGGTCCTAGTTATTCAGGTAGCACCCGGAAACACTCAGAAATTTGACGAAACTTGTACCTTTTCCTTGCTTTCTTGGAAATCGGTGTTGATTGGTATTGCTGGTACAGGGAATGAAAGATCCGATCTCTGACTCGAAGTTGAAAGTGGCTATGATCAAAGAGCATTGTTCTGGGATTGTGATTAGGGAAATGGATGCAGGTAAACTTTTGGGCCCTGCAACTTGTTGCTTTAGCATGTAATGTAAAAAATGCATAAACTTTGACTTCTTTGAAAATTTCAGGCCATTGTCCTCACGACGAGCAGCCGGAAGAATTCAATTCTGTCGTTCGTGAGTGGGTAGTGACGGTAGAAAATAAAGTTCTTGCCCGGAGTTTTTTATAGGCTTGCTGTTGTACAGGGGAGCTTTCACTTCTCCCACTCGTTTTCAACTTAGTTAACCCTTTGTATTCTCACAGTATCAGTAGGGTTTTAAATTCAAGTCTCACCATTGTGGAATCATCATACTTCTAAATTTTGAAATGGGTCAATGGCCGTGTAGCTCATGATGATTAGGAAAATACATTTTATGAGAAACTGGTAATTCAATTTTGATCACGTTTCTTGTTTGAATCTACAACAATTCGACCAGTTTGGCCAAATAAGGACAACAATGAGTAGTAATGAACAACAATGTGTTATTATGGTCACAGTTACAGAAAAAGAAGTAAAAACTTGAATTAGGAGCTGCTTCATCTTGTTCCCCATCCATTGTTCCCCTACATCTTCTCGGGTGAGGTTTGCTACACACGGTACCTGCTAGCGGTAATCTTTCAACAACACTGATTCGTCCAGATAACTTGTCATGTCAGGAATGACCCCTCCATCAGAATACCTTAGGACCCCGTCACCCACAAGGTCATTCAACATTTCAGCTGGTTCTTTTGCCCCACCATGCTGCAATAGCTTTGTCCTTAAAGCATTTCCGGTGGTTGGAGAAAGTGGGTCATTCCGGCATAGTTTTTTCCATATTGATGCAGCTAAACATCTAGCATACAGGTAGCTATAATAACCTACACAGATAAAGAAAGAAAAATCATTGTTAAAAAGATGACTTGTGCCTCCATCGGAGTAACAATGAAGCTTAAGCCTGCACTAATGATCGCTTGCTTGATGTTAGTGACACACAAATAGCACATATTTTATAAGTAGAAACATAATAAGATCCGTCAAATTTTTAACATACCTGCGCCATAATTTACAAGGTGAGAGAATCGAATCTGCCAATGAGTACCCTCAACATGCTTCCAACTGGTATACCGTCTTTTAAGATCTGCGACAACAGAACTTGTGTCCTTGAATGGCAGTGGTTGTTCTCCGAAAAGTGTTAGGTCAGCCATGGAATAAAATATCTGGAAGTCAAAAAACAAATAAAACATAAATTGGTTGAACTTTCCAAACAGAATATGCATAACGGATGCTTTGATGAATGATCAAGGCTCAGAAAGCAAACCTGACGTTGCAATTCAGTTGCGGCAAACATATCCCTGGCACCTTGCATAGATTTCACCATCTCTTCAGGTATCGTTTCACCAGTTGAATAATGCTTTGCAAATGTCTTCAGGACTCGGTAATCCCAGGCATAATACCTGAGGCCATCAAGATAAATGTTGGTTACCTAACATTAATGCTACAAGCTCATTTGCTCAAAAGATGAACACATGGGGATAGAATCAGGCTCTAGTTCTTATTTTAGTTATATATATTATTAATTGTATGGATGGAGAACACAAGGGAATATCTAAAATCAGACCTTGAATCGGTGACAAATATATACGGATATCATGGAGAATGACACTGAGGAATATAAAAAGGCTTGGCTTAAGTGCATGATGATCACCATATAGAGCTAAGAACAATCATCTAATTAGCAAGACACTGAACTTAAGTCTGGGATGCATCCCAGACTAAAGCAGTAATAGAATGCTTGACTCTTGAGTGTTTGGACTGCTGATTCATTTATTGGCTGGTTGACATTATTGAAGTTACTCGTGCATCATCGAGTTCTTTCCAAATGATTTACCAACCATATCATATTTCTAGCCCCATAATCTTCATGACAAAAATCACCCCAAGAGGAAGGAAAAAAAGATGACAGTCAAAATATCACAAGAATCTACTCACTCAAAAAGGTTTGAAGGTGTCTCAGCAAACTCAAGTGCTACCCTTGTACCTGAAAAGTGTTGGTAATCCTACAAGCACAATCAAGAGATGGTTACTATTCCATAAAGAAAAGGCAATATGATTTTTTCATTTTCTATCAAGGTATCAACAACATACCGTTCGTGAGAGTAAGGAATGAAGGGCATGTCCAAACTCATGAAATAGAGTTTCTACGTCGCTGTGATTAAGCCTCACAATTGACGACTTATGCGAGCTGGGAAAATTGCAAACAAGGGCAACGGCCTGCAGTATAACCAACACCAAAATATAAATAAACAAGGATACTTCAGTTAGTGTTCATTCATTCTGTAGACATTTTATTTCCCAGGAATTATTTTGCTATAAAAGGTCTTATAGACAGCATTGCCGTATGTCTTTGAAGTATATTGAAAAAAATAATAATAATCCACGTGCTCCTCTAGCATAAACAACAAAAAGACAGACTGGAAAAAGAAAAACATACTGGAAGTTGGTATTCCGTTTCAGATATCCGACGCCCCCCTTTAATCGCAAAGTTGGCGCAACCTGGATATTTCCCCTTTCTAGAGTACAAATCAAGGTATAGATATCCCAAATCACCCTGAAACAAGAGAAATAATTTCTTAGTTTATGGAATGCTATTAGCTCATCTTTGGACATGCACCAAGATGAAAGCTGCAAGTTAATGCGTAAAAGAATAAGAGAAGACCAGTCAGCAGCTCTTGGCTCATAGTGGAGTTCTTATAGTGCAAAACATGAAATGTTTACAATTCCACTCATTCGTGAGCATACCTCTTCAGGATGATGGAGAGCCATTTTAAGAACATCCGGGTGCCATGATTCACCTGGAGCCATAGGGACATCGTGAAATGTTGCACCAAATAATGAATTCACCAGCACCTTTAAACCTTCAATACATTGCGGCAAAGGGAAATATGATGCAACAATCTGTTCAAGGAGAAGTTGAAACCAAGCAAAGATATCCTTGCAACTTAAAACGGATGGGAGTGTAGGACATTTAAAATGAAATCCACTCCAAAAAAAAAAGATGAAACCAGTTGGGCTTCAAGAGTGACAAAATATTCAACATGCAGAGGGCAATCTACCACCAAAATGACATGCAGGAGAAATAGAGTAGTATACTTATCAAAATATTCGGTGAGTAGAAGAGTTTACTGGCTAATCAGCTTCTAAGAGCTGGAGGAGACCTAAACAGATTCCCACTTCCTCGTGAATTAAATCTTGAAACAAGATCATTTCTTTTATGAGCAATAAATTAAATCATTCAATAAAGTATCCCCTCACCATTCTATACATGCGGGTAATTTCCCAGCAAAATGACATGCAGGACATATAGAATGGTATAACTTACTGAAGTATCCAAATTAAGAGCAGATGACTTCATTAGTGCAGTATAGTATGTCTCATCCCATGGCTCCAAATCAGCAAATCTTTGACCACATTTCTCTCTCTTAAACTTCCTAATTGCTTCAAACTCCTACAGGAAATTGAATCCCTTCAAAATATGAAGGTTGCCGGACATAACTGATAGCAGTTCATAATTATGTCCACAGAAAATGATACCTCATCAGCCTTCGGCCTAACCAGCTCACTCATCTCACACAGAAAGGACATCACGGCATTGGATGATGAGGCCAGGCTTTGTTGCATTACAAATTCAGCATAAGATCTGCATCCCATTAGCTACATTGCACCACAAATAAAATATGAGAGCAATGTGCAAAACTTTGGGTAAAAGATGAAATACATCTTCATATGAACCATAATCTGGAGCCTTCAATAGATAACATCATAATTATATCTAATGCTTGAAGCTGTCTGCTGTACAATTGGAAGTCTTATTGTCATCACAAAAGTATTGAAAAATAACCTGAGAAAGCTCATGGCGGGCAGCAACAAGCTTGTCAAGAACTTCAAGGTTGGCATGTGGAACAGAATTACCTTGGATGTACACCATCTTCCTGACCTGAGAGAATATGAGTGAAAAAAACAAAGAAATATAGACAACAGC
>NBIL01145921.1:0-20850 GCA_002752925.1 Viola pubescens var. scabriuscula | reverse complement strand
TGTGCATATTGAGGAGTGCTCCTCTACATGTACAATTGGTATCTCAACCTCACAAATCCGGCATATCATTGAATTATCGTATGTAACGACATTGTGATGATCCCAGAATCCCCAAGAAACTTTTTTTGCTTCCAAGGATGTATGATTCTCAGGAGTTTCAATGCCCTCAGAAATGTCATCACCCCCTGTCCTCATTTCTTCTTTTTGCGGTAGTTCTGGTTTATCATTGTGAGGTGTATCAATAGCATCACTGCCCTTCCGATTTTTTCCTGAACCAGGTGGGAGTTTCTTGTAAGATGACATCCTATAGCTGCTAGCACTTGAATCAGCACTTTTGGCAGTGTCAACATCAGCAGTGAGATCTAGAGCATCTTTTTTTCCAAACAGACTGTCTTGTTGTTGACCCTGAGACTTATTTCTCTCCTTTTCAATCGCTGTCATTCCACCAAGCTCCTGCTGTGCAAGTTTAAAAATTTGTTCTGAATAAACTCCAAGATCACTAAATTGATGTAGCCCCAGAATGTGAACTTCATCATAACCACCCTCATTTTGGAACTGCACAAGCCTAGAGCATCGGGTGAGGATAAAGAGAAGCCGAGTATGTGCTTGCTTGATGATCCCCATTGGTAGATCTTGACGCCTGTCATCTAGATCCTGGACAATTCCCTCACATTTGGCCCAAAATTCATTAGGCGACATCTTAGCACATTGTCTAGCTACAAGCAACAAGTCTTCCAAACTCTCTTTCCATTCAGCAAAACTGTCTACCTCCTTGTCAAGTATAGAAACCAAATCTCCACCAAATATCCCTAAATCAGAATCAACTTCTTCCTTCAACCTATCAAATTTTGCCCTAATTGCCACCAGAACTTCCTATAACAATCATCAAACAAACACATTCCAAATAAACAACCCAAGATCAAGGGAAAGGCAGAATAAGCACAACCACAAAGCAAAGCATAACCAAAATATACCTCCATGCGGCCGATGGCACGCGATCTCCAAACTGGAAATGGCCGAACTCCTTTTGAATTAAGCTCGTGAGAGAAGCTCTTAACTTCTGGAGCCCTCTTCTTCCTCCCACTTGTAACACGCAATATAGCCTGGAATCGTGGAGAGTGCATCTGCTTGGGAAAAAACCACATGATTACTCTATACTGCCCGCGAAAGAAAGGGAAAGAAAAACAGTAATAAAAATGAAACACACACTGATATTTTTATACTGCCAAGTTGATTACCTCCACAGAAAGATTTTGAGTCACTGGGCGTTTTAAATATTTGGATGGACTGATACCACTCCTTTTCCCTATCAATAAAGAAACGAAGATCACACAATCAGACAATGTACATGTTTCTAATGTACTGTCGCACAACAAATTCATAGATTCAAGAAAAAAAACAAAGTTCAAAACTTTCCACCAACACAATCAAACGATATAAAATAAAAAAAATTCATGAAAATCAATACTTTCTTCGGGTGATGACTCGTAGCGCGGAGTCGCACCCCACTTGATCCTCCCATGAGCCACACCAGCTTTACCCCCGTTATCATTATTATCAAGTGGAGGCACAGGCGTCAAGGAAGAGGAAGAGAACCTAAGGGGAGAACATTCCGGAGCGGATCGCGTCCTGATGTGGTTCAAGCCGAGCGCCGCCGGCTGAATGATCGGCGGCGTCAGCGAATCCTCTCCCGCTTCAGAGTCCTCTGTTTTGTGCATGTCATCTTCACCATTTTTGTTGTTGTTGTTGTTGAAGGTGGTGGTGGTGGCGGGTGGAGCGCTGCTGCATTGATCTTTGAAATCGGAGGGGGGATCGGGATTGAGAGGTCGGCGGATAGGGATTGGAGGGATTTTGCGGAGCTTGAAATTAGGGGTTGAGGTTGAACTGGAGGGGGGAGGGGAAGGGGATGGAGGCAGAGAGTGCGACATGAAGACGGGTGATGAAGACGGCGGCGGTGGCGGTGAAGATAATTCCGATCATGAAGTGGTTCTTTCATCGCATAATGGTGGTGGTGGTGATGATGAGAGTGGAGAGAGAAGAGAGGGAGGTTTTCGCGGGAAATGGATGACACGATGGAATTGGGTAGGTTTATTCGTTCTTATTTCCCTTTTTTTTAATAATAATTGTTTTCGGAAGAATTTTATTTATTTATTTCTCTTTGTAAAAAAAGGAAAAAAAAATTAGAACGTGCTTGCAGCAATGTGTATGGTCGCTTAAAAAATGTATGGGTTTTATTTAAATTAAAATAAAACAAAAATTGTTTAAAATTTATTTTAAAGTTTTTGAGGTTTTAAATAGGATTAGATATTAAAATTTATTATAATATCAATTATTATTATAATATCAGAAATCAAACTTACGATCCTACACGTAAAAACCATTTTCTTTTAAATGTGATCCCTATCAACCATGGAAATATAATTTAGTGCAAACAAAACATTTTTAAAAAATTAACTTTGATCAATAAGTGCATATCTTTTAATTTTTATACAATATATAATATATAATTTGCATATATTTATTATATTTTCTTTTATCATTAGTTTTTTTTTGAAATCTTTTATCATTAATTGATACTCCCTCTGTCCACAAATAACTTACGTTTTTTCTACGGATTCTTACTGTTCATAATACTTGTCATTTTATGTTTTACGAAGTATATATTTTGTGCATATAATAATTTTTTTTTATGCATCAACCCAATTTGATGATGGTGTGATAATTTGAGTGAAAATTAGGAGAAAAAATGAAACAATGTGGAATAAAATAAGATCAAAAATTATTATCTTACGCTTTTCTACTATACTAAAACGTCAGTTATTTGTGGAAAGAGAGAGTACCTCGCAGCGAAACGAAGGGAGATTTTCTAGTTACTTATAAAATAAACACGTTTTGACATATAATTTTTTATTTATTTTTAAATTGTAGATATAAAAAATTGAAAATATTTATGAAAATGGCCCCGTTGGGCTTTTCACATCTTAGGCCTGTTTCCATCCAAGCCCACCACTAATCCTTGAAGTTAAAATTCCTCCTCCTCCTCTTCCTCTTCCCTCAAATCACCTCCCACAACCGTCCGCCAGCCGCCCCTCCGCTCGCTTCTTGCCCCAGCTGCTAGGTAACAGCGTCAATATTCTCTCCTCGATAACTTAAAGAACAGCTAGGTATGATCAATTTATAATCAGTCGAAATATGCGTAGTTATTTGCCGCACACAACCCGTTTGATGAAATTATTTCCCCATCTTTTTCTATCATCTGATAATTAGGTCAAGCAATAGAAGAACAGAAATGGTGGCACCAAGTATTGCAACAGGGGAAATCCTCTCGCTCTACCGTTCTCTTCTACGCACTGCTCGCCAATTCAGTGACTACAACGTCAGAGAGTACACCAAGCGCCGCACCATCGACGGATTCCGCAAAAACCAGAAGCTAACAGACCCAGCTTCGATTTCTGCTGCGTATTCTGATGGGAAGGCTCAGCTAGAAATTGCGAAACGCATGGCGGTGGTTTACTCCCTCTACCAACCCAAGATCAGAAGCGTCATGGAGACTTAGAAATCCTGAATTGGTAATTTCTGTTTTGCATTGAATTTCATCTGTTGAGAGGTCTGTTTGATTCCGTATGATTATGAGATGGTATATGTAAGATAAAAATGGTTACTTTTGGTGCCATATTCGTTTATGCGGTGGATTGTATTATGTTGCCGTCATCTGTTCGACGTAATGCTCCAACCAAAGTTTAAGGGAATTGGTATTTCTCAACTTCTTTCATTTTTTTTATCTGAATTAAGGAGATCTTTCAGTTCAATTTATATTTTTGATATTAATGAAACAAGCCTGAAATTTCAATTTACAAAAGATTCACAAAAATGTTTGCAGAAATTTCATGGATTTACAGCAGCCAAAACTAGAAAACTCTTGGGTCTAAATGTTTTGATTCTTAACAGCATGACTGAGATTTTCCCTTGCAATATTGCACAAAGATGGTGCCATTGTAGTGAATAAGCACTGAAGTCCAGTTTATAAAAAAGAAATTGCTTCCAAAGTGCCATTCTCTTGCCACATTCCTCCTCTCAATTTGGTGGGTGAAAGCTCGGTGAGACTGAGAACATTATTGGTCTTAACTCAATGCAATCATGGGTGCTTGTAATTCTACGATGGGAAAAAATATTAGCATTTCGTGGTAAGGTTTTTGCAACAACGTTATATAAGCGTACGGTCAAAGTTATATGTTGGTTTAACAATTCTACTTAAAATATTGGATGCACTGTATAAAAAAAAATGGGATAATTCTTTTTTCGACATCTGTGTTTTCCTTTTCTGTCTTAAAATTTAAACAATCACATAGAGTGTGTGTGAATATTTCAATATACATGAAAACATTCGGAATTCCAACACTAAAGTAAAACGATGAGTTTCGAATGTTTTTTTCGAATAGAAAATTAATTTTGTTCAAATATTGTTGGATTTTAAATGAGTGATTCTGCCAATATAGTTTATATATTCTTGTACTCCAATCTAAAACGTTAGGTTTCCACGTTTATAACATTCAAGGTTGATGTTAATTTGGTGAATCGGTCTCAACTCAATTAGGTCTCTCTATCATTTTGTCCTAATCAAGCCAAATGGTCCAAAGATAAGGATTAGTTTGAGATTTTCTTAAATATAAGGACTTAGTTGATAAGATACACAAACATGGGGAACAAAATTAATGCTAGTATTTTTTTTGGATAGTTTCAAGCGACATATCGTTTATTACAGGTTCAGTTCAGTGTTGTTTCTACAGAGACGGAACCTCTAAAGCACACCTTCAACAACCCGAAAGAGGCGCCACCGCTGTGTCCACCCCCACAACGGCCTCACGATGTCCTTTCTTATCCGTAGAACTGCCACGAAGCTCCGTTCGAAACATATCTTCCGGCAACTGCATTCGGGTCTTCCCACGACCCGCCACTTCAGCTCCCGAGTCGCAGCCCGACAACATTGCGCCACCAGTACTGGCCTCTACGGCTTTGATCATTTAAAAACTGCAAAAGGGTTTCAACGCTTTGTGGATGATGCCGTTGAAAGGTTAGAAATTTAAATTCTGTGTCAAAGACATTGTATCTTCTTCAAAAATCGAAACTTTAACTTCGATGTTCGTTTTCTATTAGTGTTTAACATTCCCATCAGTTACTAGCATTATTCATTTTGAAATTGCGTAGAAAATGTGGGAACATGTGATAGTTTTTATTTCTCGGGAAGTTAGAGTTCAAAGGGACTCTTCTTTTCTTTTCTTTTTTCATTTTTGTCGTTGTTCTGTTTTTCAGGTCAGGCGAGCTAGTTGATTTCATTTCTAGAATGCCTTCATCAGCCGAAATTGTACGAGCCATGGATGAGATTTCAGATACAGTAGGTTCTGCCCCATTGTTGTTGATTGGCTTCATCAGTGATTGACTGGTTGGAATAATAGATGTGTTGTTGCATGTGACAGGTTTGTTCTGTTGTAGACTCTGCAGAACTCTGCAGGCATACGCATCCAGACAGGTTTGCTTCCATTTCCTAATTAGTTCTTATCAGAATGTGCATGTGTTTTTGAATTGGTAATAGTTGCTGATTTCTTTTCTTACTGTGATGTGTATCAGGGAATTTGTTGAGGAGGCTAACCAGGCATCAATGAGGGTGAATGAATATATGCATGTGAGGTGACTAGTGATCTATTTTATTTTCAATTACACTTAAGCTTGTCCTTGCTTATTTGCATCCTCTTCTTTTTTGTTGGCTATTTCATTGATCACTTTTCTGTGCATCCTTCTGGACCTACAGTTTCTTAATACCAATCATACTTTATATGCTGCGGTGAAAAAAGCAGAGAAAGAAGGTAATTCGCTCAGTAAGGAGGCTCATAGGGCTGCCCACTACTTGCGCAAGGACTTTGAAAGGGGTGGAATTCATCTTTCACCTGGTATATATGCTTTTATTGTTTGATTGCCATGGCAATTTTTCTTTTAGACAAGATTTTCTTACGAAATGAACATGTGCTAGTTTTTCTTTGTGGACAGACAACTTTGATATAGTGAATTGCCTGTTGGCATCATCCCTCCATAGTCTAATTTTCAGCTTCATACAAGAACTTGTTTTTTGCTGAAATAGAAAATGTTGGTTTTGCTCTGCAGAGAAGCGAGATCAAGTGAATCAGCAAAATCTAAACATTTTTCAGCTGTGTACTGAGTAAATATAGCACTACTTTCCTTTAGTACTTTTTTCTCCTATATCTAACTGGTCTTGGCAGTATACTGCATCCAAATGTCTATAATAATGCATTATTATTTCAGGTTTGGTGAAAACATTAATATTGATCCAGGTCATGTGGACATATTTCCATCCTCCCGCATCCCAAAGCAATTACACCATCTTGGTACTCCCATTCACCGTTTTGCATCTGGAACTTCTACAGCACCTTCCAATTCACAGAACAACAATACAGAAAAAGGATTCCGGATAACAACAGAACCAAGTAATGTACTTCATGTTCTTCAAGTGGCATCTGATGATGAGGTACTGTCATCTTGTCAGTTCGGCATTTGAATCAAGTAATGTACACACTGCATTATTAACTTCTCTGTTTTTTGGAAAATCTGTGTTTCTTCAATGTGGATAGCTACGTTGGTACATTCTTTCATTGTGAGTAATTTTTTTGAGCTAAATGGGTTGAGGTTAGACGTAGTAGTTTTGAAGTTTGTTTCCAAATCAACCAGTATTTGTATGCACCTTCATTCTGCTTGCAGACTTCATATCAACTGCTGTTGTCTATATTTCTTTGTTTTTTTCACTCATATTCTCTCAGGTCAGGAAGATGGTGTACATCCAAGGTAATTCTGTTCCACATGCCAACCTTGAAGTTCTTGACAAGCTTGTTGCTGCCCGCCATGAGCTTTCTCAGGTTATTTTTCAATACTTTTGTGATGACAATAAGACTTCCAATTGTACAGCAGACAGCTTCAAGCATTAGATATAATTATGATGTTATCTATTGAAGGCTCCAGATTATGGTTCATATGAAGATGTATTTCATCTTTTACCCAAAGTTTTGCACATTGCTCTCATATTTTATTTGTGGTGCAATGTAGCTAATGGGATGCAGATCTTATGCTGAATTTGTAATGCAACAAAGCCTGGCCTCATCATCCAATGCCGTGATGTCCTTTCTGTGTGAGATGAGTGAGCTGGTTAGGCCGAAGGCTGATGAGGTATCATTTTCTGTGGACATAATTATGAACTGCTATCAGTTATGTCCGGCAACCTTCATATTTTGAAGGGATTCAATTTCCTGTAGGAGTTTGAAGCAATTAGGAAGTTTAAGAGAGAGAAATGTGGTCAAAGATTTGCTGATTTGGAGCCATGGGATGAGACATACTATACTGCACTAATGAAGTCATCTGCTCTTAATTTGGATACTTCAGTAAGTTATACCATTCTATATGTCCTGCATGTCATTTTGCTGGGAAATTACCCGCATGTATAGAATGGTGAGGGGATACTTTATTGAATGATTTAATTTATTGCTCATAAAAGAAATGATCTTGTTTCAAGATTTAATTCACGAGGAAGTGGGAATCTGTTTAGGTCTCCTCCAGCTCTTAGAAGCTGATTAGCCAGTAAACTCTTCTACTCACCGAATATTTTGATAAGTATACTACTCTATTTCTCCTGCATGTCATTTTGGTGGTAGATTGCCCTCTGCATGTTGAATATTTTGTCACTCTTGAAGCCCAACTGGTTTCATCTTTTTTTTTTGGAGTGGATTTCATTTTAAATGTCCTACACTCCCATCCGTTTTAAGTTGCAAGGATATCTTTGCTTGGTTTCAACTTCTCCTTGAACAGATTGTTGCATCATATTTCCCTTTGCCGCAATGTATTGAAGGTTTAAAGGTGCTGGTGAATTCATTATTTGGTGCAACATTTCACGATGTCCCTATGGCTCCAGGTGAATCATGGCACCCGGATGTTCTTAAAATGGCTCTCCATCATCCTGAAGAGGTATGCTCACGAATGAGTGGAATTGTAAACATTTCATGTTTTGCACTATAAGAACTCCACTATGAGCCAAGAGCTGCTGACTGGTCTTCTCTTATTCTTTTACGCATTAACTTGCAGCTTTCATCTTGGTGCATGTCCAAAGATGAGCTAATAGCATTCCATAAACTAAGAAATTATTTCTCTTGTTTCAGGGTGATTTGGGATATCTATACCTTGATTTGTACTCTAGAAAGGGGAAATATCCAGGTTGCGCCAACTTTGCGATTAAAGGGGGGCGTCGGATATCTGAAACGGAATACCAACTTCCAGTATGTTTTTCTTTTTCCAGTCTGTCTTTTTGTTGTTTATGCTAGAGGAGCACGTGGATTATTATTATTTTTTTCAATATACTTCAAAGACATACGGCAATGCTGTCTATAAGACCTTTTATAGCAAAATAATTCCTGGGAAATAAAATGTCTACAGAATGAATGAACACTAACTGAAGTATCCTTGTTTATTTATATTTTGGTGTTGGTTATACTGCAGGCCGTTGCCCTTGTTTGCAATTTTCCCAGCTCGCATAAGTCGTCAATTGTGAGGCTTAATCACAGCGACGTAGAAACTCTATTTCATGAGTTTGGACATGCCCTTCATTCCTTACTCTCACGAACGGTATGTTGTTGATACCTTGATAGAAAATGAAAAAATCATATTGCCTTTTCTTTATGGAATAGTAACCATCTCTTGATTGTGCTTGTAGGATTACCAACACTTTTCAGGTACAAGGGTAGCACTTGAGTTTGCTGAGACACCTTCAAACCTTTTTGAGTGAGTAGATTCTTGTGATATTTTGACTGTCATCTTTTTTTCCTTCCTCTTGGGGTGATTTTTGTCATGAAGATTATGGGGCTAGAAATATGATATGGTTGGTAAATCATTTGGAAAGAACTCGATGATGCACGAGTAACTTCAATAATGTCAACCAGCCAATAAATGAATCAGCAGTCCAAACACTCAAGAGTCAAGCATTCTATTACTGCTTTAGTCTGGGATGCATCCCAGACTTAAGTTCAGTGTCTTGCTAATTAGATGATTGTTCTTAGCTCTATATGGTGATCATCATGCACTTAAGCCAAGCCTTTTTATATTCCTCAGTGTCATTCTCCATGATATCCGTATATATTTGTCACCGATTCAAGGTCTGATTTTAGATATTCCCTTGTGTTCTCCATCCATACAATTAATAATATATATAACTAAAATAAGAACTAGAGCCTGATTCTATCCCCATGTGTTCATCTTTTGAGCAAATGAGCTTGTAGCATTAATGTTAGGTAACCAACATTTATCTTGATGGCCTCAGGTATTATGCCTGGGATTACCGAGTCCTGAAGACATTTGCAAAGCATTATTCAACTGGTGAAACGATACCTGAAGAGATGGTGAAATCTATGCAAGGTGCCAGGGATATGTTTGCCGCAACTGAATTGCAACGTCAGGTTTGCTTTCTGAGCCTTGATCATTCATCAAAGCATCCGTTATGCATATTCTGTTTGGAAAGTTCAACCAATTTATGTTTTATTTGTTTTTTGACTTCCAGATATTTTATTCCATGGCTGACCTAACACTTTTCGGAGAACAACCACTGCCATTCAAGGACACAAGTTCTGTTGTCGCAGATCTTAAAAGACGGTATACCAGTTGGAAGCATGTTGAGGGTACTCATTGGCAGATTCGATTCTCTCACCTTGTAAATTATGGCGCAGGTATGTTAAAAATTTGACGGATCTTATTATGTTTCTACTTATAAAATATGTGCTATTTGTGTGTCACTAACATCAAGCAAGCGATCATTAGTGCAGGCTTAAGCTTCATTGTTACTCCGATGGAGGCACAAGTCATCTTTTTAACAATGATTTTTCTTTCTTTATCTGTGTAGGTTATTATAGCTACCTGTATGCTAGATGTTTAGCTGCATCAATATGGAAAAAACTATGCCGGAATGACCCACTTTCTCCAACCACCGGAAATGCTTTAAGGACAAAGCTATTGCAGCATGGTGGGGCAAAAGAACCAGCTGAAATGTTGAATGACCTTGTGGGTGACGGGGTCCTAAGGTATTCTGATGGAGGGGTCATTCCTGACATGACAAGTTATCTGGACGAATCAGTGTTGTTGAAAGATTACCGCTAGCAGGTACCGTGTGTAGCAAACCTCACCCGAGAAGATGTAGGGGAACAATGGATGGGGAACAAGATGAAGCAGCTCCTAATTCAAGTTTTTACTTCTTTTTCTGTAACTGTGACCATAATAACACATTGTTGTTCATTACTACTCATTGTTGTCCTTATTTGGCCAAACTGGTCGAATTGTTGTAGATTCAAACAAGAAACGTGATCAAAATTGAATTACCAGTTTCTCATAAAATGTATTTTCCTAATCATCATGAGCTACACGGCCATTGACCCATTTCAAAATTTAGAAGTATGATGATTCCACAATGGTGAGACTTGAATTTAAAACCCTACTGATACTGTGAGAATACAAAGGGTTAACTAAGTTGAAAACGAGTGGGAGAAGTGAAAGCTCCCCTGTACAACAGCAAGCCTATAAAAAACTCCGGGCAAGAACTTTATTTTCTACCGTCACTACCCACTCACGAACGACAGAATTGAATTCTTCCGGCTGCTCGTCGTGAGGACAATGGCCTGAAATTTTCAAAGAAGTCAAAGTTTATGCATTTTTTACATTACATGCTAAAGCAACAAGTTGCAGGGCCCAAAAGTTTACCTGCATCCATTTCCCTAATCACAATCCCAGAACAATGCTCTTTGATCATAGCCACTTTCAACTTCGAGTCAGAGATCGGATCTTTCATTCCCTGTACCAGCAATACCAATCAACACCGATTTCCAAGAAAGCAAGGAAAAGGTACAAGTTTCGTCAAATTTCTGAGTGTTTCCGGGTGCTACCTGAATAACTAGGACCTTTTCCCCAAGTCCATCCAAAAGATAATTGAGAGGAATTGAGAGATTGAAGGTGAAAATACTTTCAAGGACCACTAGTACGCCAGGATCGTAAGACTTCCATGTCTGTTAAGGTGACGTTGCCATTAAATGATTTTCGCCTAAACAAGATACATCAGATTCCAGCAAAATGAACATATACAGTTTAACTAATGAAAGGATACAGCTCTCAGCATTTCACCAATAAGCTCTTCATCAGCTCTCTCAGATTTCTACAAAGCACGTGCCAAAAATCAAAACCATGCTACAGTTCATACTATACCACACAAATATAAAATGTCAGTATAGATGGCGACTTACAGTTGGGTAGCAATTCTTCAAGAAGCTTTTGATGTTCAACCTCAAGTAAAACAAAAGAACTCGAGCACCCACCCATGCAACCCCCGAAGTTGATCTTTCCTGAAACATCTCCAAAACAGTGAGAAATTTTATAATTGTTCGAGAAATTAACTTCAACCAAATCCAAAGAAGCAACTTAAGAATCTGAGGAAAACAGCTTTCTAACAACTCGTTTCACTCAACAAGTTGAAGTAGAGAGGACTACATGATTACACATGCATACACACCAGCAAAATTGAATACAAAAACATCAACAAAAGTAGAAAAGTTACTGGAGAAGTGGAAAGAACAAATTAGTTGTTGTACATCATGTGATTGTCATACAGATAAAGAGTAAAAAATTTGGATGATATTTGTTTTTGACTTACTTTGGTAAATTGCAGATAATTGTTTCCTGGAATAACATCCCCAGCACTATTGATAAGAACAACGGACTTGGACAAAGCAGGCCAGAAATGGGTAACAAGAGCTACGAAATAGCCTGGATAGAAAATAATGACGATCCAATGAGTTCAGGGGAGAAACACCTAACAAATTAGTCAATATGAGCTCTTCGATAAGAAGTTTAATATCGAGCATCAGGTGGTTGAATTGAAGCAAACAAGGTGCACATATAGACATTGCCTTAATAAAATAAAGTAGGAAAAAAACAATAATACTATAGGTGAGACTGAACAAAGACACTAGAAGTTGGAGCATACCACCAATAGAATTTCCCACAAGATGAACTGGTTCACCAACAACCTCAATTATGAAATCTCTCACCAACTCAGCCCACAAGAGTTCAGTATACACAACATTTGGCTTTTCTGATTTGCCAAACCCTAGAATTGTCAAAGCCCAAACTCGGTTACCATCTTCAGATATGCAACGTATGTTGTCACGGTAGTGCTCCAAGAAAGCACCAAAGCCATGAACAAGAAGAACCGCAGGACCTTTGTGGCCAACAACTGTATACTGAAATGAGAACAAACTGTCAAAGGAAAAAGTATATTCAAAAATGTAATATCTCACCCAGATTAATTTGTTTCCCTATAACAAAATGTATATACAAACAGTAAGATGATCTGGAAATATCGGAAAGGAACTTTATGATGCAAACCTGAATCAAATGGCCTTTCCATCTCCAGATTCGGGAAGAAGTTGCTCCTCCATCACATACTTGATTCTTGAGAGCCATAAGCCAATACCACTGCCACAAATTAAAGTGAAATAATCCAAAAGCATACAAAGGATACACTTACTAACTTCTACAAAAGGAAAGAATAGGAAAGGGGAGAAAATTTTCAAGGTGACACTATGCATCAACCAAATATGTAATGCTCGTCAAAAACCAATATGGTCAATTGTAAGCGGAGCAGTACCTACCTCCATTGAGCACACAGCATCAGCCGCAGCAGCAATAGTTGCTGTTGAATATCCAAAGGGTGATAGAAATCCAGCATTTCGTTCTTTCTCATACTTGAGTGCCTCATAATGTACTCTCCTTCTAGATATTATCCCAAGACAGAGAGCAGGGCCAAAAAGTGCTAAAAATGAAGCTCCCTCTCGACTTTCAGCGTTGCGTAATTTCTCATGTACCCTGCAAGGCAATCAAGTGGGAAAAAAAATTGTTGAACATAAAGTTAAGGTTCAATGACACATACTGCCGTGAACATTCCACAAGGCACTTATACATTAAAGAAAAACATCAATAAATTCTTGTTGTTAAGAGTCACCACATACTCTTGCCAATCATCTCTTGCAGTTCCCTCCAAGTATCTCAAGTAAGCAGCTAATGCATTGACTGCATTATCTGTCCCACCACCCACAACATTTCGAGTTTGTGTGATAAAAACAGAAGTATCCGTTCTCTTCCTCTGTGAATTCTGGAAGTTCATATTATTTAGACCTGCTTTCGTTGATTTTGATAATTTCTTCTGCAATATGGTATCAATTGACATTTCCTTGATCGAAGTCCAACTCTCTTTCAACTTAGAGGGATTTACATCCATAAATTTCTTCAGGTCATCCAATGTGGGAAGAGAACCTGATTCATTGCGAATTATCATCTCCCTAGAAGCTAATCATGATTGCACGTCTAAATACTTTATGGAACTAAAATTCAACAGAACAATAACTTTATCTAAAACCATACCCCAGTCCAATTCCATTTCTGCACCAGGTAGTGCTGGAGCAAGAAGAGGTGAAGTTACTTGGAGTTGAAGCTTCTCAAACTCGGCATATGAAGCAGGAAAGTCCTTCAGATCCTACATAACATTAGAAAATATAAGCGCAATTCGCTGAAAGACTTGAAAAGACAAGCTCATGATGACAATGTGATGGGACGAACCTACCTTAATATCATAAAATGGAGTCCTCCACAATACAAATTTAGGATTTCCATCTAAGGAAGGTGTTTGGTCCAAGGTGGCTTGTGCAATGTCTATAATTTCGCGTAGATGGTACTCTACTTCTTCTTCAGCAAATATACTGGTAGCATTCACCTGTTCCAATAATCCTATGAAAACAATTAAGCAAAATGATGAAATGGAGATTGAGACTTCCCCTCAAACCGCAAAATGTCCTATTGAGCTAAGTGTAAGGAGAAACAACCTCTTGTAGAAGGTCTCTTATGACATTCTCCGCACTCCCAAACCTGACCATCAAATTAGACCCTTTCTCTTTTAGCAACTTTCTTATATCTTCCAATGCAAAAAGAACCAGCTCTAGCATTTCATCCGAATACCCTGCAATGAAGGACAAGAGGACATGTCGTTCATTCACCAGTTTTTCTCTGCCCCAAAGCTCAAATCTTGCAAGGGGAAATGCAAAAAATTGAAGAAGAAAAGAGCGAAAACTAAAGAGGGTACTCACGAGAAAGGATGCGGTAGTCGAAAACGTAGAGAGGGAGTAGGGCGGGGTATTTGGAGGCTTGTAGAAGACCAGGGTGATCATCGAGGCGAAGATCCTGCTTGAACCAGAGGATTGCGGAGGAGGAGGAGGCGGCGAACCCCTGTGCGGTGGAGAGAGAGCAGCTGCAGCGGGGTCTGCTGCTGCCGCTGATGCGGGGAGAGATGAAGGAAAGTGGCGGTGGGGCCAATGAGATGAAGGGGCGCAGGAAGAGGAGGAGAGGAGCCATGAAAATGAGAAGAGAAGGAAGTGGTGGATGGTGATGACGACGTGGCACAGTCCATCAAAAGTGATGGAGAAGGAGGGAAAAAGGAAAGATTTTTATTGCTGGTGAGAGTGAGAGGAAGGAGTGATTGGCATTTAGCTCACCGGACAATGGAGTGTATGTGGCGGAGAAGAGTGGTCACTCCTCACTGGTTAGTGAGTGGTCAACGTTTTTTTCTTCTTTTTCTCCCAATTTCTGTGGCGGTGGTATGTGAAGACTGAAGTGAAGAAGAAGTGTAGAACGGGCTTTGTTTTGTTTTTCTTCGTTTTATGATAAATAATGATAATTAATAATATATTTTTAAAAAAAACTTTCAATATCAATTATATTATTATTTTATTATTTTTAAAAATTAGTTATATTATTAATCATGATTACGATACCAGAAATCGAACTCATAATCTTACGTTTTTACTAATTAATTAAACTACAATCTCACGTGCTAATATATAATTTCTGGAATTTCTTCCCATTGTTTTGACATGTGTTGAGATCAAAATTATCTCATTTTCGATCATCATAATGCGTATCAATTTATTCGAAATTTAAATTGGATAGAATTTTAGAAAAATAGTAAAATTCTTCTTCATAAATTTCACCCACAAAAGTTTGATAATAAATTAATAATATGCTTTTTTCTTTTCTTTTTTGTTATCGTGAAAGCTGATGATAAATAATAATAATAATAAGCACTTGACTCTTCGCTAACGATTAACGAACTAAACTGAAAATGGCGCTTCAAATCCACACCCCATCCACTCTCACTCTAAAACCCTATCATCATCATCATCACCATCACCACCCGCTCTTTCTCGCAAAACCCAGTTTTGCAATCAAATCCCAAAAGCTCTCCACTGACACCACCGAACCCACCAGCGACCCGACCCCACCAAAGAAGCAAACTTCACCTGCTCAAGGTTTTGGCTCCATTTCATCACCGTCGCAAGGTAAATCGAGCCCAAGCAAGTCGAGTGAGGGTGTGAAGAAGAAACAAAATGGGAAAAGAGAGAGAGCTTCCATTATTAGGCGTTCGCCGCTTGAAAAGCCAGCGGCCTTTATAAGTAAAGAAGATGAAGCTAAAAGTGAGGAACTGAGCAAGAATGAGAGTGCTTTCCTGCTCGCTTGGTTGGGTTTGGGTGGAATCATTCTCGTTGAGGGCATTCTGCTCTCCGCTTCAGGTATGTCAATTATTTCTAACTTTTGTTGTTAACTTAGTTGAATTTCTGATGATTTTGAGAAAAAATCATAAGCAGCTTTGTAAATTTTGAGACTCTCGAGGTTGTGGATTATTAACTTGGAACTCAATCCTTAAATGCTGTCCAATTTTGAAGTGTAAGATTTGGAAACGTTTTTTCGAATGGTCTAAGTAACTCAAATTGTGTGTCAAGCAAGCATTTTGATTAGATCTTTCAAGTTAATTTGGACTTGTGGCTATTGGCCTGTTGGTTTGTTATATGCTACTGTTGGGAATCTTACTTGGGTTGTGTTGGTTAATCAAAATTTAGTTGCTTTACAATTTGGATATGGATGCCTGCATTTGATCTTATAGGATGTATGATTGTACATTTGTTAAATGTTAGTGTAGTTTAGGTATTTGATTGTAGTTCCAGTTTCTTTTTTTCCCCTTAAATCATATACAAATCAACTTGTCTTCATTCTTAAACATTGTCAAACTTTATCATTGAGCCATTAACAATGAAACTCCCCGATGATAGATTGTGGCGGTTAATAATGCAGTTCCTTGTTCAGTATTAAGTATGATGTCATACCTATGAAATAGTTATGTTGGTCTGGCATAAGAGCATTGCAATTGTTTTCTAAATTATTATTTTTCTCATAGGCAGCAATAACGTTGCTTCTTAAGCGCATTTGTTATCATTCACCAGATTCATCACTTTAGTCCCAGTGACCATGTTGAGATTTTCATCTTCTTAAGCTGTAGCATTGTTTCAGTAGTCACTTTACCTTTAGAGCCTCTTCGTCCCAGGGAGAATGATTTACTGAAAAACCCCTTTCCTACCCCTCCCCTCCCAAGATTCTCCATCACCTTACAAATGCTCCAAGGGGAAGCGCAACTTTGACTTTACTTATGAAAATAGCATTGTTTTATGCTAACTAGTATAAGGAAGCTTGCGCAAGTGGTTTCTTGTTTGGTCTTAATTTTTTAATTAATATTGACCAGGAATTTGACTTCTTGCTATGTTCTATTTACAGGCTTCCTACCTGAAGAATGGGATAAATTTTTTGTAAAGTACCTCTACCCATTATTCACTCCTACAGTCTTCTTGTTTGTTGCTGGCACTGTAGCTTATGGAGTGTCGAAGTACCTGCAAAATGAGAAACTTAAGGACTAAAGTTGATGTATGATTACTGGCTAGTATCTCCTTGGTGTATGAGGAACAATCTTCCATGTTTCCTTACGCTGTATTTGACATTTCCTAAGCAAAGAGAGAAAGGTGAGTCAAGTGACAGAAGTTGAAGGTATATTTCTGCAAGCGAACAAAAACTATCTGCTTTGCACCCTTTCAAGTGGCTCTCCAAGCCATAATCACCACCAAGGCAGGCTTAAGAAGTAATTCTGTATATTATGTTGACTTACACTCCATCTCATGTTTGACTTCTGCAATGTGGATTAATTATTTATCTATCATCAAAAGTAATGCATAGTAAATTACTAACCCTTGTTTTGATAAACCATGCATAACTTTAACAGGTTTTATTGCTGAGCAAGTTTGCTCCTACCTAGTCCAACATTTTGACTTTGACTTTCTAGGGCCATGAATAACTTGAAATTCAAATTGCCATTACCATTGCTGGAATTTTCAGTCCCTGGCTTCTGGCGCCATTGTCAGTGTTAGGTACCCCTTCATTTATGTCGAACTTTTTCTCAAATAGGTAGAGTTGATAGTGATGAGTAAAATATGGGATTTAGACTGTTTGTAAAACATCAGTATAATGATCCAGTATTAAAGGTATCCTTTTCTAGGGAAATATTACTAGGTGTCTACTAGGCTTAAAAGTAGAAAAATAAAATAAAAAAATGCATAATGCAACTTCACAGATGGAATGTGCCATTCTTTTGGCCTGTATGTCTATAGAAGGAAAATCTTGCATAGGATATTTTCATCTGCACATACAATAAGATGGGGTTTAAATTCATTGACAAAGAAAAGGTTCAATCTTTAATGAAAATACCCCGTGATGCTAAGAAAAATGAGCTGCTAGATATAAACTATGTTTATCTAAGCTTAACCGTGAACAGGGCATTATATAACACTTTATGTTAATATGGCTTGGTTTTTCTTTTGTTTAATCTTTGATGGTGGTGGCTTTCATTAACTTCTCGATTTCTGTTATGTTTATGCTACTGTATGTTATGACTCTCCATCAGCTGTAGTTCTACCACTGCTCATTTTTGTATGCTAGACTGAAGACAGAAACATTGAACTAAAATGGAAGATGGCGTAAACACTAGGAGTCTATTGACTGTATTCTCTCTGTTTCTTTTTCTCTCTAATTTTTACTACTTAATTGGACTTCTGGGTCATCTGATGTTGTAGCGAGTTATGACTTATGAGAATGGCTTCTAGTTTTCCAATGGCTACAGCAATTGAAGCATACTTTAACGAGATAGACTTTTCAAGGATGTTAAGGATTGCATAAAAATTTGATATGCCGAAACGTCGTTCACTCTGCGTTTTGTGCCTAATCCGACGCCCAAATTACTTTTAGCAGTAGTTTTGTGATGAAATGATGCTCTTGCATGTTCAGCATTCTTCTTCAATGGGCTTCACATTTTATGTTTCATTTCTGTACTACCAGTAATGGAATACCCTTATGCTTAAAATCTGAGTTCACATACACCATGACTGTTTGCAGACAGTAAGAAGCTCTAGGTAGGTTAGTTTGACTTCTTATTGATGTTGATATTGTGGAAGGCTGGAAGCTTATAGGTCTGTTGCCAGGTATGTATGTACTTCATTCAGTCTTGAATAAAATTTTATTGATTACAGTATTACGTATTTTGAATGTTTTTCGTTTTGTATTTTTTTTGATCTTTTTTTTTTGGAATTAAATTGCTAGTTTCGACAAATATGTTCGTGATGCATATCCTAACTATAAAAGCTTTTGGTTCTAAACTTCAAGAGAATGATCATTCTTCTGCAAAGTAGCAGATTTGTGAACAATTATGTGGTCCTGGTTATCATTTTTATCTTGTTGATGCATAATTGTTCGAAATTAAAGAGCCATATGTTACAGCTTTATCATAAGTGATTATTGTCGAGCTCTGACTGCGATATTGATTTGTCTTTTAGTTACTGAGAATTTATTGAAACTCTTTGGGGACCAAATTGAGCCGATGAAGCTTGAGCTGTTGGACATACGCCCACTTTACGGATACGCCTATAGACAGATCACGAGCGCTGCTGGTAACGGTGCCATAACTTCTATAACCATGCTCTCCATGTGAATTAGTTTCTTTGCACCAAATTTGTTATTTTTGCTTATGGATTGAAATAGTTGGTTCCAAGCTTGTCAATACTGTGCTTCTCATGTCATCTTAGCTTTATAATACGGTCCATCAGAAGTCGATAGCAGTGCCAGTGCATGAGGGATTCTCTTATTCTAGTAGTAGGCATTAATAGGATGATGAAAGAGTCTTCACTAAGGTGAAATCTGTAAGTTGGGAATCTGACATTAAGGTTTTGAATGCATATTTGATGTGCTGCACCAGTAGGTGGGTATGTGTAATAGAATTCTCATGGTGTGTTCATGATGGTTATGAGTATGTACATTGTACATTTGCATGTGTTGCACCTACTTCATGATGACCAATTATGTCTTTTTCCATCCTTTGTACTTGAAACCTTACATGCATATCCTCAAAAATCTTTGGCTATTAATTTGAATGTTGGAATTGCTTATTTTCCTCTAGTGTTCTTCTTTTCTTGCATCACTTTCTCTCTTTTTTTCTTCTTTTTGATCAATCCCTCATGGTCATCTTTTATGGACCACTGAATCATTAGAGCTCTTTGCTTGCCCCCTTTTGGCTTCAGTTATGCAAATAAATGCAATGTTTGCATCGGATTGGTCCACTAAAGGGTAAAATACTTCGAGCGATTAATTTAACACAATTGAGGTCTCTCTTCTTCTTTTTTTCATCAAGGTTATGGTAAAAATAGATGACATGAGAGCCTAAGAGGTCCCCTCTGCTAATTATTGCCTCTCATTTTACTTTGATTCCCTTGCCTTTTTAATGCTTAATCAATTTGCACCAACTCTTCTTAAATATTTCTGATGTTTAACCCCCATTTTGTTATTGGTTGTTCAAATTTTATCATCTTTAATTATTAATTTATTATAGTTCCATTGAAATCAAAAGAAGTGAACTCTGATATGGACAGCCCCTCGGCATCTGCTCCCTAAAGAACAGAGAAAAATTCCCTTCTTTTCCTTTTTTTTTTCCATCTTTTTTGAAAAAGAAAAAACCATCATTTATATTCTTTTATAGAGTGATTGATGAGTTGAGAACAACCAGCTGATAAGTTTTTATGTTACTTTTACAAACCATAGTGCTACAAAGATTTCATGCATTTTGCACAAAAACACATGCCATTTGTTATATATCGTTACTTAGGGTCAATTGGTAAGAAATTTATTATTGAGTTGAAGTTCAGAATGTAATAAATTATGCTTCAGAATTTGATAATTCTCAAACAAAATAAATTCGAAAGAAAAAGAGAATATCCGAAGGGACACATAAAAGAGTCCTCACGTCATTCATTAGACATGCTTGAGGAATTAGTGTGAACAGTAGTGATATTGTCTTTCCTTCTTTTCATTAGCACTGTATACAAGAAAAGCATAACAAGGTGGTAATTTTATAATGTCCTTAGGTCAAGGATTCATGGCTCAGGCGCCGCTACCACTTTTTCCACCGAATTTCAATGCTGATGAGTGTCCATTATTATAGTTATTATTTAATGTCTTTGGGATTTGATTTAAGAATAATGTCTTTGTTGGTAATCAATTGCTAATGAGATGCTCAAAATATTTTATCAAGAATTAAATTCTAAATAGTGCTTTTTGGTAGGGCTACATCACACCACCTACCCTAAAGATTGGTCTCCAAAATCTCCAAATTCCTCTATTAAGGTCAATCTAACTTGTATTTCATTTGTTTTTCCTATTAATTAATTCATTAATTGCCACTATAAATGAAGGCCAGCTGGTTACCAAAGCTGACAATTGGGTTTCTTCTTTCTACCCTAAAATCTAATTTGCAAATGTTGTACATCCGACTGATAAGAGTTGCATGATCTT
>NBIL01145898.1:0-10233 GCA_002752925.1 Viola pubescens var. scabriuscula | reverse complement strand
AAACAACGAAGAACAGTTTTTTTTTTTTTTTTTGCATCAAAACCCAATTTATTTAAGCTGTCAACCTGTTGATATATTCATCACAGCTCATACAAATTTTAAAAAAACCAAAAGCAACCATGGTTGAGTAGATTGCTGAAAATCCATCAGGTCAACACAAAGTAGGCATACATCCAAGTCACTGTATGGATATTCACATCCAACTAATTTCTAGAACACACAATGTCAAGGGCCACTGATACAAGCTTACCTTCTCCAAATGTGAGGTCACTGTAACTCACAAATGCCTTCCCATCTTTCAAACTCAATACATTTGCGGAGAACCAAGCTGCTTTAAATCCACTCCCATCCTTGTAAACCTAGAGAGAAAATTAATGGTATTGACAGGTGTAGAAGTCCCAAAAGGAAATAAGGTTTGCATGTTCATTCAGAAAATGAAGCTAAATTTTTTACCTCTACAAGGGAACCCTCCCTGATTCCATTCTCTCTTGAATTTTCCACCACTTTCTGATAATCATCCTGATCTTGAATGGAAGATCTTGATCCACTCTCAGATTCTGGAACTGACCCAATGGTTTTATCCAAATCAGAAGCTTTTCGGCTCTTCTGTCTTTTAGCATCCCTTACACTGGCTGTAACAGAGCCTGATATGCCATCTGTCAGTTTGACATGGTCCTCCTCAGTGGACATCTCTCTTATAGTTGTTAATTTCCCAAGGTTGGTGATCTGTGTTTCTTTCTTATCTGATGGACTCCCCTTTAAAGGTCTAGTAGACATATCTGGACCTTCTCCAATGCTATCTATGACTACGTTTTCTCCACCAACATCATTTGGTTTGGAAATCACTTCAGAAGTCACTTGGGATACTTTCCAATAACCCTCTGGACCAGCAGCTACAAGCTCACTCAATGAGAAAGGGTCCCCCATGGCAACTATTTTTCCAGCTTGAGAGACAGCCTCTGCAGCCAGCTCAGCAGCTTTTACAATGGCATCCATATTTTCAGCCCGTTTTGTCGCAGCAGAAGCAGCTTCAACCCGCCTCTTTGCAGTCTCCCTCGCAGCAACAAGGATGGAACTTGAACTGTTTGATCCATCATCACCCTTCAAGATGGAAGCAGGAGAAGTCCGTCCCAAAAATTTTGCCCCTTCAAATGCAGAACTTACATTGCTTTGGGAAGAATTGCTATATCCTCCAGAAATCACTGCTTCATCAGCCATCAATTTTGCCTGTATTGCTGCATTTGATGCAACATTGGCAGCTGCAGCAGCTGCCTTTGCAACTGCAGCAGCAGCCGCAATTGCAACAGCTGCGGATGCTAGTTTGGTTTCAACATCAGGTGGCAATCCAGATTTTTTGTGCTTATCCAACTGATTCCATAATTCCTGGCTGTGAGTAACAGCAGCAGCAGCAACTACAGAAGCATCCTCTGCCTGTACCCTAGCCTCTTTGACCTTACCAAGTGTCTCCTCTGATAAAATAGCCCTTCGACCAGCATTTTGTTCGCTTGTTCTGACATCAGTAGACAAAGAAGATGCAGAGGTAGAGAATTTCTCTGAAGGGGCATTAGAAACAAAACTAACGGGGGTTGACATGGCAGCAGAAGTGGGCTGATAACCAGTAACAGTTGGAATAGGAACTGTCTCCATTTGTGTTCGATGTAAAACAACCTGAACGGGAGGGTCAGAAACTAAAGTCTTCTTTCTCTTCCTAGGCTTTGGGTCATTAGAAGGTTGACCAGATCCTGTAACCTTGTTCACACTAGCTACCGGAGATGCAGTAAAAACACTTGCAGTAGCCCCATTAGGAAGCAGAGGACCTGGAGAAACATGCTTTGCACCAGAGGAGTGTGGCACAGATGATTCTTTTACAGTTGTCAATTGGACAGGTTCTGTAGTAGGAAATTGCACAGAAAAACGAACACTAGAATTAAGTGCAGAAGTCTGTGGAGAAGCAACCCAGGGACCAACAAAAGGGGCCTGAGATATCCAAGAGGGATTTGGTCCAACAAAACTCCTCATAGGTGGAGTTTGGTGAGGATGCAAAGGAGAAAGTGTGCGTTGATATTCCATAACCGGACCCCTTGGCATGCCAGCCGATTGCAAGGTGTCAGCAGAAGGGGTAGGTAAAGACCAAAGTGGTGAGGAAAGGGGTACTAAGGAATTTACAGCTGTTGTTGGCGTACCCTTGCTGGAGGCTCGGCCAACAGGTGAGGACATTGCTTTACTTTGTACACCACTTTGTTTAGCTGCTTGATCATGAGTTCTAGCACCTGTAAAGCTCCATTCTAACACATTTAGAACTCATCCACATTTGCACGAGGGCTAAAATACTTAGTCAGAGAGATACCTGAACGTGACTGTAAAGGGGTCTCAGGTGTTGTAAGATGTGATCGTTGACCATTAATCCTTTCTATACGTGAGCGCCATGCATTCTCCCAAATGCTTTTACCTCCATCTACGAGAAAACGTAAAAAACAAGTAACTACACGTTTTCAATATGCTGTTTATGAGGTCATGCAAAATTGAGGAAGACATACCTAGACCCCCAAAAGCTGATATCATATATGCCTCATCAGGAGCAGTTCCTTGACTGTAAAAAAGAAAAAAAAGAGAAATTTAGGTAAGTATAATCACCAAAATAGAAATATCTTTGGTGAGTAAGAAAAACTGGATAAATCCTTGTCTTTATATTTATCCTTTTTTGAGGTATAGTGGGTGGTAAGAATTTTAGAGGTTATCATAAGTGCAGGCCTTTGTACGCACTAGGAGAAGAATATTCTGCAGAAAGTCTGCTATGTAACTATTTTGCTCATTAATAAAACCTCTCTTTATATGGAAGAAAAATGTGGAGGGCCGGGGAAGGAGACTTAGCAGCGAATGCTTGGGTGTGGAGGAGTAGGGGAAGGTTCAAGATTCTCAAGGAGCTTTAGCTGTATTCAATGAGTTAATTTTGAAAACACCACCAGTCTCTGTAGACTGTGCATTAGTGACTATAAAAAAAATAAGAAAGAGGAGGACCCACATTAAAGCTCCATAAACAAAGATTTGAGCACGCAATTGAACTTGTTGCAAGTCTGTGAAAGGCTGTTGAAACAATGCAGCCGGAGAAGCTGAAGAATTCAAATCCGGCAAATCAGCTGTTGAAGGAGTCAGAGCAAATGGTTTCAAACCACCAGAGTCGACAAGCCCATAGCGTGGCATCTCACTGGAAGGTACAAGCTGAGGGAACCCAGGAGGACCCACTGAGAGAGTGTTTCCTTTTCCCCCCCTTTCTAGTTTTCCAGCACCTGTCACTCTAGAGCCTCCCTTTTTGGCACTGTCCTTTGCTGTTGCCTTACTGGATGCTCGTCTTGGTTTACGCTCGGTGTTACCTTTAGAACCACGACTGCCAACTGCTGCACCAGACACCTTTGAAATTCCAGGAGAAACATCTTGAGAAATCTTCGGATTTAATTGGCCTGAGTTAGGAGTTGAAGGAGGAACATCTTGAGAAATCTTCGGATTTAATTGGCCTGAGTTAGGAGTTGAAGGAGGAACATCTTGAGAAATCTTCAGATTTAATTGGCCTGAGTTAGGAGTTGAAGGAGGAACATCTTGAGAAATCTTCGGATTTAATTGGCCTGAGTTAGGACTTGAAGGAGGAACATCTGCAGGCTTTAAGAAGCAGGGGGGGATGGAAAACAAAAGTAAGAGGATCAGTTAAAGCCTTATTAGTAAAATTATTTCTTCATTTCTTACAGTAAGTCATGTCACATTAAATAAAACACAAATAGGAAAATTTAAGTAAACCAGGTACATAGTTGGGAGGTGCTAATGAATAATCACTATGGAAAAATAAAGGTTTTACCAGAGGTGCTTTGGTTGCTTGTACATCTGGAAACGGCTTCCATATCTCACCAGGTACCTTTTCAGGCAATTCTGCCAGCGGTCTGACCTCAAAAGTGAAACTTCTCTCATCTTTGGAGGAATCATTTAGTTTTGGATCGCAGGAAACACCACAAATTGTGCTATCATCAAAATCAGTGGTTTCAGAAACTGAAATGACTTGCTTTGTTGATTCTTTAACTCCATCCTTTTTACTTTCCTTCTGAGAAAGCTCTGAGCATCCTCCGACAGAAGCGGAAACACTAGCAGACTTTTCCAGGACAGCACAACTTCCACATTCTGGCTCGGAACACATCTTGAGACTTAGAAAATGCAAATTCACTAAGCTGCACAAATTTCACCAGTAGACTCAAACAAAGACGTCAAGTAATAAGTCACTTACCTTTTGTGATAGGAATGGCAATCTGCGCCTCACTTGCATCAGACGATTTTGAAGAAGTTTCCTTCTGGATTTTCGGACTACTATCTTGCCATGACTCATCCTTGGCAAGCATTTCATCATTGCTTACAGTTGGCTCTGCATTCCATAGTACATTGAAAATTAAAACTCAAGTCAAATCGAACCAAAAAAAACCCACACCTGAAAGGCCACCAATTTTTAAGGAGAAGAAATACATGCAAAAATAAAGTCACAATAATTAATCTATGTTCAAATCTAAGTAACAGGGATACAGTCATGCAAGTTGAGGTACAGTAGCCTGGCATGGTAGCCATCCTAACCAGAACAAGATAGTCAAGCCTGATAAAATATAGGCTAAAGAATTAAAAATCCAAGACTTGAGTTCTGAAGTACGCAAGTTCAACTTACAAGTAATTACCTGAAGCTTTTGAGGATATCAATCCATCATTTTCTCTTGTCAATGTTTCAGAACCATCTCCCTTGTTTGCATTATCACTAACAAATCGGCAGACTTCCATCAGTTCTGTGGACTCCTGCCTGACATTGTTAGTCACTGCTTCTTGAGGTTCACTCTGATTTTCTGAATTGCATGGATCCACTGTTGGCAGCAACTGATCACCAGACTTGCATAACTCTTCTTGGGCAATGCTAGAAGTACATTTTTTCAACTCAGAAACAGGATCTAGTCCACTTGTTTCTTGAGAAGAGCTCTTCAAGTCTGGCAAATTTGTTTCAGCAGAAATCCTTTGGATATCTACTTCAGCAGGTAAAGACGACATTCCACTATCTTTCTGATTAAGAACAGACACAGTGGTTGTGCAGTCCTCAGAGGGCGCTGGTTCATCATCAACTAAATAACAAGAAATAAAGTTAGCAATTTCAAGGAACAACCTGTACTGCAACAGAGAGAGGGTGGGGAGGGGTATAGAGAAAGGAAGATGAATGAAAAATGGCTAAACACTAAACAGATTTTGTATATTTGGTGTTTGTTAATCGATTTATCAAAAGTTCAGTTCATCAAATACCTGATCCCTTTTCGGCAGCAGAATCTGATGATAGTTTTGAAACTAAGGACTCACTTTCTGTGCCACCTTCACCAAAAGTGCCTGACTCAGGCTCTCTATTGATGACAAGAGACGCAACAGTTTGAGATTCCATTTTATTGCCATCAGAAGGGAACTCAGTATTCTTCTTTTCCTCAAAGGGAACATCTTTGTCGCATTTGGGGAGGTCATGCTGTCCAAGTTCCATACTTTTATTGTCCAATTGCATTGATTCAACTGCTATGAAGGAGGAGTCTCGGCTTTCAGCAGGTGTTTCAACAACAGCTTCTGCTGAAGAATACTCAACGGTCAAATTAGGAATCTCACCTTCATCTTTACCGCCAGTTCCATCATCTCCTTCAATAGAAGCTTTGTTGTGTACAACAGATTGCACACGTGCACCAGGTTCGGAGGTTGTCTTTACGTCATCCAATTGGGAACCATAAGATTCCTCAATTTTGTGTGTCCCCAAAGTAAAATTGCCTTCAACACTCACCATTGATACCTCATGCATTCCCAAGTGGGACTGATCATCTAAGGCTTCAGAAGAGCCGGAATCCCCTTTCTCCTTTATACTAGAAGGTTCTGCTGCATTTTTCAACTTTGTCTCAATCATGTTTGCAGCTGCTGCAGATTCCACAGGGGCTGAGCTAAGAGGATTCTGCAAATGAGAAGTATCAATTTCAGTCACGTTGACAGCTAAACTCTGGTCATCCACTTGAACCTCTTCGGTTAATACATGCTGTTCCTCACAAATCACACCGAAGCCTGTTTCTAAAACATTATTATTTTCGTTAGCTTTTTCATATACATTATTTGGGGTATCATCATTATTCAGGTCATCACTGCCTATAATAATAGGATGCACAACGCTATCAACCTGTGTCCCAGAAGTAGAATCTTTTTCTTTATGCGTCATGTTATCCACAGATCCATCAAGTACAATCCTATCAGCTTCCATTTGATTAGAACTACTACATTTACCATCACCAAATGAACTGACTTCAACATCACGTAGTCGAACACCAACAGTAATGGCAGTCAGGTCACCTAAACCTCCACCAATTGATACATCATCTTTCTGAGTGAAAGAATTATCCTCAAACCTAGGCTGCTGCCCTCTAATATCATTACCTGCACCAGGAAAATTCTCTGGAATATCACATGGTAGCAATGTTGGAAGTAAGTTTGTAGTCTTTCCCACTTCAGATGGTGCTTTATTATCCTCTTTTGAGTTGGGCTCCATGTGCTTTATCATGCAACCCAGTTCATCACAGGCATCTGACTCCCTAGTATTAGTTTGTACAAGGGCAATCTCCTCCTGGCCTACAGATTTTAATAACATTTCAACAGATTCCCTGGAAGTAGCCTCAGACCAAACATTGTTGCACCTTGAAATAGGACAGGACTCTGCTGGGCTTGAACTGAACTGTATTCCAGTACTTCCCCGGGAAAAATCTTCAATCCACTGGTTATCTTCGCTACTTTCAATGCCAAGAAAAACCTCAGTTTCAACCAAACTATCAAACCTTAAAGGTCCGTGGAGGCTGTCATCAAATTCAAACTTAGGAAGAGCATATGGCTGTAAAACAGGAGGAAACTTGTTGCTTCCTTCACCAGCTAAATGAATATTCTGGCTTTGAAAATCATTGTCATCATAATCCATGGGTTTGTATCCCTACAAAATAAAAAGTGTAAGATAAACAGAGACATGGGGGGAGTGAAGGAGGTAGAGCACCAGTAAAGCACAAAAAAGAGTTACACGATAACCTGTAAAACTGACAAATGCACAAACACACAGAGTGAGAACTAATAAATGAAAAGTATGATGAAAAGTTAACAAGTATTTCAAGAAAAGGTTGTGTATATGCAATATAAGAATGCATGTGCGTATGTTTCAAATACAAAAGAATAGTGGAATAGAACAAAGAGAACTACATTTTTTAAGACACAGAAACTTAAAACTTCCTCCTAATTTGCTAAAAATAGTGTAATCAAATAATATTGAGGGGAAAGTGTAAAACAGCTTATCCATTGTCCATTGCTCATAATTGTGCAACTTTTTCTTGAGGAGAAGTAATTAAGACCGACACTCCATACTGGCCCCACACAATCTAGGACTTGCCACATGGTAATATACTACTCCCTCTGTCCTCCAAAAAAATGACTCCCAAGCCATTTTTCCTTGTCTTTGAATAATTGTCATTTTCATCATTTCCAATGTATTGAGAAATAAAGACTAACGTTGATTGGCTATGTTTACTAGAGTCATTGAGAGTGATTGGTTAGACATACATCATAAACATGAATCAATCATTTCCTTAATTCCCGTGAAAGTGGCTTGGGCGTCATTTATTTGAGGACAGAGGGAGTAGAAATTTATCAAGGAAGTCACTGACAAGTATGCACCAAACCACAAATTTAATGGTAATAATAATACAGAGGTGCTGAGCATGCCAAAGTGAGAGGTCCCATGATAAGGGAAGTGTTACCATTACCAATAGGTCACTGGTAAGACATTTCTTTTGACCTTTATCAATCTCATTACTGTAGGATCCCAGCCCAATCAGCAGCAAAACTTGACTTGCAATTCTTCCCAAATAGAGCTGGACGCTTTCTTTTTAGTTAAAAAATTGTTGTATTTTCCAAAGGAAATTAGTTTCTTCTAAATCAAAAGTTTAAGGTGTTATATAATAAGATAAACTTTTCCAAGTTTTCTAAAACACTAGGAAAATGCGTTTCGAGATAAAGTTAATACCCTTATCTTCAAAATAAGATTCTGAATCTTACTAATTTCATAGAATTTCTTTTTTGAGACTTCAATAAATATACATGGCCTCTCTTGTTCTGGATTGAACTTACCAAACACTTCTTCATTAAACTTGCTAATTCTAATTGTTAAACTGGTGTGGTTTCATTCAGTCTATCCTACCACACAAATTATTGTTGGTCAAATTCATTTTGCAATAGGGAAAAAAGGGTAATATTATTATAGTTCTCAGAAATGCAAAGTAGCCTTTTTCTTTTTCTTTTTTTTTCTTTTTTTTTTGGGCATTTCTCTTAGAAAGGACGATTTTGAAAACAAGCATGGAAAGTTGAGTTTGGAAACAGAAAATATTTTCTGGAAGCAAACACAAAGTACATGTTTGCTACAGCGGAAAATTTTGAGAGAGAGGGGGAAAGCATGCAGCTGACAATTACAAGTATAAATTAAGAAAAACAAGTCTAAATATTTCTCTTAAGCTCAAGTCCCAAGTGGCAGACAATAATGTCAGAAATAGTGCCTGCAGTTGCTTACGGCAACAGAAACAGGGTGGAATATCAAGCCAAATAAGGAAGGAAAAAAAACCCTACCAATCTGATCAATCCAACCTAGAATATCATAATCAACAGCAAGATTGAACAACAACAACAATCCACATAATAATTCGGACAAGCAAACTGTGAAGTTGAACAACAATAATTAGCCTATGTCATTATGAATTCACCAGAACAGTATAAACATGCTGTTAGCTTAGCTACAGAAATGAAGCTACCACTTATTGCAATAAAACCCTAGTTCAAGCCAATGAAGCACTTAACAGTCACAACACCTATTTTTATCACTACATCCTCACTCCAATTACCTAACTATAACGGAACAAATGATGTCAAAGACTGAGCTCGCCTAACCTAAATTCACCATTTCAAAAGCAAAATACAAGAAACCAGAGCGACAAATTGGTTTTTGGAGTTAAAGTTCATAGAAAATCTGCTGTTTTTTTTCAAAATTAACCAAAACAAATTATCAACAAGAAAAAAAACAAAAAGTAGGAAATGAACAGTACCAGAAGAAGTAAGTCTAGAGACGCTACCTCCCTCCATCCGGCGAAGAAATCCTTCCCGTCAGCTCCTCACCTCTTCCTCAATTGTACTGTCATCTACAAACACCATAGCAAATACACCTCTTTTCTCTCAGTATTTACTGATTGCACTCACAAAAATGAAACAAAACAACATAAAAAAACCTAACACGCAACCGAATTCACTGTTACTCACCGGAATCTCTAATTTAGGCGGTGGATCGAGTTAGGGTTCCGGTCAATCAAACAGGGTTAAGGTCAAGGCAAGTAAAATAAGATGTAGAAATGAAGTGATACTTTTTTGGCTCTTTTGGTTTTCGTTTCTCTCGGTTTCGAAGAGAGAGAAAGAGGAGAAATGCGAGTGTGTTTCACAGTGCCGTCGTTTCAGTATTTGTGGGAAAGAGAGAGAGAGAGAGGCTGTGATGGAAACTTTTTAAAAAAAAATACAATGAGGGCTCCAAGATCAGACGGTGCGCGGTCGACACGTGAAGTGTTTGGATACGTCTGATGAAAGAATAGTGGGGTTTCACTAGAGTTAGCAGCGGGTGATATAGGATTAGGGTTGATGTACGGTGGATGATGTGGGCTGTGATCTGAGGGAGATGCGGCGAGGTGCGTCGGAATTTTGAGTGGAAAATCCAAAGTGCGTGAAAGTGTGTACGTGGCAGGCGAAAGTTAGGTTTGGGTCAGAGGAGTCTACGGCTTGTAATTAGGAGGGGGAAGGTAGAGTTGATGTTGATTATTTTGAGCCGTTGGATTGGAGTACTTTTGGTTTATTCTTCACGTGTCTTTATAAAATGTTTTGGACGATTGACAGGGAAAGAAAAAGAAATTTTGGATTGCCGTTTTTGGAATGGGCCATTGGATTATCCAATCCTAAACAGCTGTCCATTGGCTGAAATAGTAACCAAGAGTGATTTTCAGGTTGAAATTTTATTTTTTAGTAAAAAAGACCAACTTATGCCTCTTGATTATTTTGACTACCAACTTTTAGTTGTGTCTAATTTTCTAATAAGTGCGTATATTTCATTTTTTATATCTACTCTATCTCGAATTCGTTTCC
>NBIL01145897.1:0-10567 GCA_002752925.1 Viola pubescens var. scabriuscula | reverse complement strand
AAACAACGAAGAACAGTTTTTTTTTTTTTTTTTGCATCAAAACCCAATTTATTTAAGCTGTCAACCTGTTGATATATTCATCACAGCTCATACAAATTTTAAAAAAACCAAAAGCAACCATGGTTGAGTAGATTGCTGAAAATCCATCAGGTCAACACAAAGTAGGCATACATCCAAGTCACTGTATGGATATTCACATCCAACTAATTTCTAGAACACACAATGTCAAGGGCCACTGATACAAGCTTACCTTCTCCAAATGTGAGGTCACTGTAACTCACAAATGCCTTCCCATCTTTCAAACTCAATACATTTGCGGAGAACCAAGCTGCTTTAAATCCACTCCCATCCTTGTAAACCTAGAGAGAAAATTAATGGTATTGACAGGTGTAGAAGTCCCAAAAGGAAATAAGGTTTGCATGTTCATTCAGAAAATGAAGCTAAATTTTTTACCTCTACAAGGGAACCCTCCCTGATTCCATTCTCTCTTGAATTTTCCACCACTTTCTGATAATCATCCTGATCTTGAATGGAAGATCTTGATCCACTCTCAGATTCTGGAACTGACCCAATGGTTTTATCCAAATCAGAAGCTTTTCGGCTCTTCTGTCTTTTAGCATCCCTTACACTGGCTGTAACAGAGCCTGATATGCCATCTGTCAGTTTGACATGGTCCTCCTCAGTGGACATCTCTCTTATAGTTGTTAATTTCCCAAGGTTGGTGATCTGTGTTTCTTTCTTATCTGATGGACTCCCCTTTAAAGGTCTAGTAGACATATCTGGACCTTCTCCAATGCTATCTATGACTACGTTTTCTCCACCAACATCATTTGGTTTGGAAATCACTTCAGAAGTCACTTGGGATACTTTCCAATAACCCTCTGGACCAGCAGCTACAAGCTCACTCAATGAGAAAGGGTCCCCCATGGCAACTATTTTTCCAGCTTGAGAGACAGCCTCTGCAGCCAGCTCAGCAGCTTTTACAATGGCATCCATATTTTCAGCCCGTTTTGTCGCAGCAGAAGCAGCTTCAACCCGCCTCTTTGCAGTCTCCCTCGCAGCAACAAGGATGGAACTTGAACTGTTTGATCCATCATCACCCTTCAAGATGGAAGCAGGAGAAGTCCGTCCCAAAAATTTTGCCCCTTCAAATGCAGAACTTACATTGCTTTGGGAAGAATTGCTATATCCTCCAGAAATCACTGCTTCATCAGCCATCAATTTTGCCTGTATTGCTGCATTTGATGCAACATTGGCAGCTGCAGCAGCTGCCTTTGCAACTGCAGCAGCAGCCGCAATTGCAACAGCTGCGGATGCTAGTTTGGTTTCAACATCAGGTGGCAATCCAGATTTTTTGTGCTTATCCAACTGATTCCATAATTCCTGGCTGTGAGTAACAGCAGCAGCAGCAACTACAGAAGCATCCTCTGCCTGTACCCTAGCCTCTTTGACCTTACCAAGTGTCTCCTCTGATAAAATAGCCCTTCGACCAGCATTTTGTTCGCTTGTTCTGACATCAGTAGACAAAGAAGATGCAGAGGTAGAGAATTTCTCTGAAGGGGCATTAGAAACAAAACTAACGGGGGTTGACATGGCAGCAGAAGTGGGCTGATAACCAGTAACAGTTGGAATAGGAACTGTCTCCATTTGTGTTCGATGTAAAACAACCTGAACGGGAGGGTCAGAAACTAAAGTCTTCTTTCTCTTCCTAGGCTTTGGGTCATTAGAAGGTTGACCAGATCCTGTAACCTTGTTCACACTAGCTACCGGAGATGCAGTAAAAACACTTGCAGTAGCCCCATTAGGAAGCAGAGGACCTGGAGAAACATGCTTTGCACCAGAGGAGTGTGGCACAGATGATTCTTTTACAGTTGTCAATTGGACAGGTTCTGTAGTAGGAAATTGCACAGAAAAACGAACACTAGAATTAAGTGCAGAAGTCTGTGGAGAAGCAACCCAGGGACCAACAAAAGGGGCCTGAGATATCCAAGAGGGATTTGGTCCAACAAAACTCCTCATAGGTGGAGTTTGGTGAGGATGCAAAGGAGAAAGTGTGCGTTGATATTCCATAACCGGACCCCTTGGCATGCCAGCCGATTGCAAGGTGTCAGCAGAAGGGGTAGGTAAAGACCAAAGTGGTGAGGAAAGGGGTACTAAGGAATTTACAGCTGTTGTTGGCGTACCCTTGCTGGAGGCTCGGCCAACAGGTGAGGACATTGCTTTACTTTGTACACCACTTTGTTTAGCTGCTTGATCATGAGTTCTAGCACCTGTAAAGCTCCATTCTAACACATTTAGAACTCATCCACATTTGCACGAGGGCTAAAATACTTAGTCAGAGAGATACCTGAACGTGACTGTAAAGGGGTCTCAGGTGTTGTAAGATGTGATCGTTGACCATTAATCCTTTCTATACGTGAGCGCCATGCATTCTCCCAAATGCTTTTACCTCCATCTACGAGAAAACGTAAAAAACAAGTAACTACACGTTTTCAATATGCTGTTTATGAGGTCATGCAAAATTGAGGAAGACATACCTAGACCCCCAAAAGCTGATATCATATATGCCTCATCAGGAGCAGTTCCTTGACTGTAAAAAAGAAAAAAAAGAGAAATTTAGGTAAGTATAATCACCAAAATAGAAATATCTTTGGTGAGTAAGAAAAACTGGATAAATCCTTGTCTTTATATTTATCCTTTTTTGAGGTATAGTGGGTGGTAAGAATTTTAGAGGTTATCATAAGTGCAGGCCTTTGTACGCACTAGGAGAAGAATATTCTGCAGAAAGTCTGCTATGTAACTATTTTGCTCATTAATAAAACCTCTCTTTATATGGAAGAAAAATGTGGAGGGCCGGGGAAGGAGACTTAGCAGCGAATGCTTGGGTGTGGAGGAGTAGGGGAAGGTTCAAGATTCTCAAGGAGCTTTAGCTGTATTCAATGAGTTAATTTTGAAAACACCACCAGTCTCTGTAGACTGTGCATTAGTGACTATAAAAAAAATAAGAAAGAGGAGGACCCACATTAAAGCTCCATAAACAAAGATTTGAGCACGCAATTGAACTTGTTGCAAGTCTGTGAAAGGCTGTTGAAACAATGCAGCCGGAGAAGCTGAAGAATTCAAATCCGGCAAATCAGCTGTTGAAGGAGTCAGAGCAAATGGTTTCAAACCACCAGAGTCGACAAGCCCATAGCGTGGCATCTCACTGGAAGGTACAAGCTGAGGGAACCCAGGAGGACCCACTGAGAGAGTGTTTCCTTTTCCCCCCCTTTCTAGTTTTCCAGCACCTGTCACTCTAGAGCCTCCCTTTTTGGCACTGTCCTTTGCTGTTGCCTTACTGGATGCTCGTCTTGGTTTACGCTCGGTGTTACCTTTAGAACCACGACTGCCAACTGCTGCACCAGACACCTTTGAAATTCCAGGAGAAACATCTTGAGAAATCTTCGGATTTAATTGGCCTGAGTTAGGAGTTGAAGGAGGAACATCTTGAGAAATCTTCGGATTTAATTGGCCTGAGTTAGGAGTTGAAGGAGGAACATCTTGAGAAATCTTCAGATTTAATTGGCCTGAGTTAGGAGTTGAAGGAGGAACATCTTGAGAAATCTTCGGATTTAATTGGCCTGAGTTAGGACTTGAAGGAGGAACATCTGCAGGCTTTAAGAAGCAGGGGGGGATGGAAAACAAAAGTAAGAGGATCAGTTAAAGCCTTATTAGTAAAATTATTTCTTCATTTCTTACAGTAAGTCATGTCACATTAAATAAAACACAAATAGGAAAATTTAAGTAAACCAGGTACATAGTTGGGAGGTGCTAATGAATAATCACTATGGAAAAATAAAGGTTTTACCAGAGGTGCTTTGGTTGCTTGTACATCTGGAAACGGCTTCCATATCTCACCAGGTACCTTTTCAGGCAATTCTGCCAGCGGTCTGACCTCAAAAGTGAAACTTCTCTCATCTTTGGAGGAATCATTTAGTTTTGGATCGCAGGAAACACCACAAATTGTGCTATCATCAAAATCAGTGGTTTCAGAAACTGAAATGACTTGCTTTGTTGATTCTTTAACTCCATCCTTTTTACTTTCCTTCTGAGAAAGCTCTGAGCATCCTCCGACAGAAGCGGAAACACTAGCAGACTTTTCCAGGACAGCACAACTTCCACATTCTGGCTCGGAACACATCTTGAGACTTAGAAAATGCAAATTCACTAAGCTGCACAAATTTCACCAGTAGACTCAAACAAAGACGTCAAGTAATAAGTCACTTACCTTTTGTGATAGGAATGGCAATCTGCGCCTCACTTGCATCAGACGATTTTGAAGAAGTTTCCTTCTGGATTTTCGGACTACTATCTTGCCATGACTCATCCTTGGCAAGCATTTCATCATTGCTTACAGTTGGCTCTGCATTCCATAGTACATTGAAAATTAAAACTCAAGTCAAATCGAACCAAAAAAAACCCACACCTGAAAGGCCACCAATTTTTAAGGAGAAGAAATACATGCAAAAATAAAGTCACAATAATTAATCTATGTTCAAATCTAAGTAACAGGGATACAGTCATGCAAGTTGAGGTACAGTAGCCTGGCATGGTAGCCATCCTAACCAGAACAAGATAGTCAAGCCTGATAAAATATAGGCTAAAGAATTAAAAATCCAAGACTTGAGTTCTGAAGTACGCAAGTTCAACTTACAAGTAATTACCTGAAGCTTTTGAGGATATCAATCCATCATTTTCTCTTGTCAATGTTTCAGAACCATCTCCCTTGTTTGCATTATCACTAACAAATCGGCAGACTTCCATCAGTTCTGTGGACTCCTGCCTGACATTGTTAGTCACTGCTTCTTGAGGTTCACTCTGATTTTCTGAATTGCATGGATCCACTGTTGGCAGCAACTGATCACCAGACTTGCATAACTCTTCTTGGGCAATGCTAGAAGTACATTTTTTCAACTCAGAAACAGGATCTAGTCCACTTGTTTCTTGAGAAGAGCTCTTCAAGTCTGGCAAATTTGTTTCAGCAGAAATCCTTTGGATATCTACTTCAGCAGGTAAAGACGACATTCCACTATCTTTCTGATTAAGAACAGACACAGTGGTTGTGCAGTCCTCAGAGGGCGCTGGTTCATCATCAACTAAATAACAAGAAATAAAGTTAGCAATTTCAAGGAACAACCTGTACTGCAACAGAGAGAGGGTGGGGAGGGGTATAGAGAAAGGAAGATGAATGAAAAATGGCTAAACACTAAACAGATTTTGTATATTTGGTGTTTGTTAATCGATTTATCAAAAGTTCAGTTCATCAAATACCTGATCCCTTTTCGGCAGCAGAATCTGATGATAGTTTTGAAACTAAGGACTCACTTTCTGTGCCACCTTCACCAAAAGTGCCTGACTCAGGCTCTCTATTGATGACAAGAGACGCAACAGTTTGAGATTCCATTTTATTGCCATCAGAAGGGAACTCAGTATTCTTCTTTTCCTCAAAGGGAACATCTTTGTCGCATTTGGGGAGGTCATGCTGTCCAAGTTCCATACTTTTATTGTCCAATTGCATTGATTCAACTGCTATGAAGGAGGAGTCTCGGCTTTCAGCAGGTGTTTCAACAACAGCTTCTGCTGAAGAATACTCAACGGTCAAATTAGGAATCTCACCTTCATCTTTACCGCCAGTTCCATCATCTCCTTCAATAGAAGCTTTGTTGTGTACAACAGATTGCACACGTGCACCAGGTTCGGAGGTTGTCTTTACGTCATCCAATTGGGAACCATAAGATTCCTCAATTTTGTGTGTCCCCAAAGTAAAATTGCCTTCAACACTCACCATTGATACCTCATGCATTCCCAAGTGGGACTGATCATCTAAGGCTTCAGAAGAGCCGGAATCCCCTTTCTCCTTTATACTAGAAGGTTCTGCTGCATTTTTCAACTTTGTCTCAATCATGTTTGCAGCTGCTGCAGATTCCACAGGGGCTGAGCTAAGAGGATTCTGCAAATGAGAAGTATCAATTTCAGTCACGTTGACAGCTAAACTCTGGTCATCCACTTGAACCTCTTCGGTTAATACATGCTGTTCCTCACAAATCACACCGAAGCCTGTTTCTAAAACATTATTATTTTCGTTAGCTTTTTCATATACATTATTTGGGGTATCATCATTATTCAGGTCATCACTGCCTATAATAATAGGATGCACAACGCTATCAACCTGTGTCCCAGAAGTAGAATCTTTTTCTTTATGCGTCATGTTATCCACAGATCCATCAAGTACAATCCTATCAGCTTCCATTTGATTAGAACTACTACATTTACCATCACCAAATGAACTGACTTCAACATCACGTAGTCGAACACCAACAGTAATGGCAGTCAGGTCACCTAAACCTCCACCAATTGATACATCATCTTTCTGAGTGAAAGAATTATCCTCAAACCTAGGCTGCTGCCCTCTAATATCATTACCTGCACCAGGAAAATTCTCTGGAATATCACATGGTAGCAATGTTGGAAGTAAGTTTGTAGTCTTTCCCACTTCAGATGGTGCTTTATTATCCTCTTTTGAGTTGGGCTCCATGTGCTTTATCATGCAACCCAGTTCATCACAGGCATCTGACTCCCTAGTATTAGTTTGTACAAGGGCAATCTCCTCCTGGCCTACAGATTTTAATAACATTTCAACAGATTCCCTGGAAGTAGCCTCAGACCAAACATTGTTGCACCTTGAAATAGGACAGGACTCTGCTGGGCTTGAACTGAACTGTATTCCAGTACTTCCCCGGGAAAAATCTTCAATCCACTGGTTATCTTCGCTACTTTCAATGCCAAGAAAAACCTCAGTTTCAACCAAACTATCAAACCTTAAAGGTCCGTGGAGGCTGTCATCAAATTCAAACTTAGGAAGAGCATATGGCTGTAAAACAGGAGGAAACTTGTTGCTTCCTTCACCAGCTAAATGAATATTCTGGCTTTGAAAATCATTGTCATCATAATCCATGGGTTTGTATCCCTACAAAATAAAAAGTGTAAGATAAACAGAGACATGGGGGGAGTGAAGGAGGTAGAGCACCAGTAAAGCACAAAAAAGAGTTACACGATAACCTGTAAAACTGACAAATGCACAAACACACAGAGTGAGAACTAATAAATGAAAAGTATGATGAAAAGTTAACAAGTATTTCAAGAAAAGGTTGTGTATATGCAATATAAGAATGCATGTGCGTATGTTTCAAATACAAAAGAATAGTGGAATAGAACAAAGAGAACTACATTTTTTAAGACACAGAAACTTAAAACTTCCTCCTAATTTGCTAAAAATAGTGTAATCAAATAATATTGAGGGGAAAGTGTAAAACAGCTTATCCATTGTCCATTGCTCATAATTGTGCAACTTTTTCTTGAGGAGAAGTAATTAAGACCGACACTCCATACTGGCCCCACACAATCTAGGACTTGCCACATGGTAATATACTACTCCCTCTGTCCTCCAAAAAAATGACTCCCAAGCCATTTTTCCTTGTCTTTGAATAATTGTCATTTTCATCATTTCCAATGTATTGAGAAATAAAGACTAACGTTGATTGGCTATGTTTACTAGAGTCATTGAGAGTGATTGGTTAGACATACATCATAAACATGAATCAATCATTTCCTTAATTCCCGTGAAAGTGGCTTGGGCGTCATTTATTTGAGGACAGAGGGAGTAGAAATTTATCAAGGAAGTCACTGACAAGTATGCACCAAACCACAAATTTAATGGTAATAATAATACAGAGGTGCTGAGCATGCCAAAGTGAGAGGTCCCATGATAAGGGAAGTGTTACCATTACCAATAGCTCACTGGTAAGACATTTCTTTTGACCTTTATCAATCTCATTACTGTAGGATCCCAGCCCAATCAGCAACAAAACTTGACTTCCTTATTTGTTAAACTTCACCGTTGAACATGCTCTCAAAATGTATCATTGCTTAGATCTTAGCATAATCAGTATAAACATGCTTCCAAGCTCTCCCTCACTCATCAACCAAAATCCAAAAGAACAGACAAATTACTAATATTGCATTCAAGCTGCTGGTTACAAGATTTTAACATTCCTATACTCATTGTTTTCTTATGGTCGCCTCCACCAGCAACTGTTTAAATACCAACTAACCAGAGCAAAATATTTTGATTCTTTAAAGAAGATAGTAATCTAATTGAAACCTTGTTCCATTGCAAAGAACAAAAACAGAAAGACTAACCCTTGACATTGCAATTCTTCCCAAATAGAGCTGGACGCTTTCTTTTTAGTTAAAAAATTGTTGTATTTTCCAAAGGAAATTAGTTTCTTCTAAATCAAAAGTTTAAGGTGTTATATAATAAGATAAACTTTTCCAAGTTTTCTAAAACACTAGGAAAATGCGTTTCGAGATAAAGTTAATACCCTTATCTTCAAAATAAGATTCTGAATCTTACTAATTTCATAGAATTTCTTTTTTGAGACTTCAATAAATATACATGGCCTCTCTTGTTCTGGATTGAACTTACCAAACACTTCTTCATTAAACTTGCTAATTCTAATTGTTAAACTGGTGTGGTTTCATTCAGTCTATCCTACCACACAAATTATTGTTGGTCAAATTCATTTTGCAATAGGGAAAAAAGGGTAATATTATTATAGTTCTCAGAAATGCAAAGTAGCCTTTTTCTTTTTCTTTTTTTTTCTTTTTTTTTTGGGCATTTCTCTTAGAAAGGACGATTTTGAAAACAAGCATGGAAAGTTGAGTTTGGAAACAGAAAATATTTTCTGGAAGCAAACACAAAGTACATGTTTGCTACAGCGGAAAATTTTGAGAGAGAGGGGGAAAGCATGCAGCTGACAATTACAAGTATAAATTAAGAAAAACAAGTCTAAATATTTCTCTTAAGCTCAAGTCCCAAGTGGCAGACAATAATGTCAGAAATAGTGCCTGCAGTTGCTTACGGCAACAGAAACAGGGTGGAATATCAAGCCAAATAAGGAAGGAAAAAAAACCCTACCAATCTGATCAATCCAACCTAGAATATCATAATCAACAGCAAGATTGAACAACAACAACAATCCACATAATAATTCGGACAAGCAAACTGTGAAGTTGAACAACAATAATTAGCCTATGTCATTATGAATTCACCAGAACAGTATAAACATGCTGTTAGCTTAGCTACAGAAATGAAGCTACCACTTATTGCAATAAAACCCTAGTTCAAGCCAATGAAGCACTTAACAGTCACAACACCTATTTTTATCACTACATCCTCACTCCAATTACCTAACTATAACGGAACAAATGATGTCAAAGACTGAGCTCGCCTAACCTAAATTCACCATTTCAAAAGCAAAATACAAGAAACCAGAGCGACAAATTGGTTTTTGGAGTTAAAGTTCATAGAAAATCTGCTGTTTTTTTTCAAAATTAACCAAAACAAATTATCAACAAGAAAAAAAACAAAAAGTAGGAAATGAACAGTACCAGAAGAAGTAAGTCTAGAGACGCTACCTCCCTCCATCCGGCGAAGAAATCCTTCCCGTCAGCTCCTCACCTCTTCCTCAATTGTACTGTCATCTACAAACACCATAGCAAATACACCTCTTTTCTCTCAGTATTTACTGATTGCACTCACAAAAATGAAACAAAACAACATAAAAAAACCTAACACGCAACCGAATTCACTGTTACTCACCGGAATCTCTAATTTAGGCGGTGGATCGAGTTAGGGTTCCGGTCAATCAAACAGGGTTAAGGTCAAGGCAAGTAAAATAAGATGTAGAAATGAAGTGATACTTTTTTGGCTCTTTTGGTTTTCGTTTCTCTCGGTTTCGAAGAGAGAGAAAGAGGAGAAATGCGAGTGTGTTTCACAGTGCCGTCGTTTCAGTATTTGTGGGAAAGAGAGAGAGAGAGAGGCTGTGATGGAAACTTTTTAAAAAAAAATACAATGAGGGCTCCAAGATCAGACGGTGCGCGGTCGACACGTGAAGTGTTTGGATACGTCTGATGAAAGAATAGTGGGGTTTCACTAGAGTTAGCAGCGGGTGATATAGGATTAGGGTTGATGTACGGTGGATGATGTGGGCTGTGATCTGAGGGAGATGCGGCGAGGTGCGTCGGAATTTTGAGTGGAAAATCCAAAGTGCGTGAAAGTGTGTACGTGGCAGGCGAAAGTTAGGTTTGGGTCAGAGGAGTCTACGGCTTGTAATTAGGAGGGGGAAGGTAGAGTTGATGTTGATTATTTTGAGCCGTTGGATTGGAGTACTTTTGGTTTATTCTTCACGTGTCTTTATAAAATGTTTTGGACGATTGACAGGGAAAGAAAAAGAAATTTTGGATTGCCGTTTTTGGAATGGGCCATTGGATTATCCAATCCTAAACAGCTGTCCATTGGCTGAAATAGTAACCAAGAGTGATTTTCAGGTTGAAATTTTATTTTTTAGTAAAAAAGACCAACTTATGCCTCTTGATTATTTTGACTACCAACTTTTAGTTGTGTCTAATTTTCTAATAAGTGCGTATATTTCATTTTTTATATCTACTCTATCTCGAATTCGTTTCC
>NBIL01145878.1:0-20298 GCA_002752925.1 Viola pubescens var. scabriuscula | reverse complement strand
ATTATGTAAAAGTAAGCAAAGTTTCAGTTGAAGATATGTTGTTCAGCAAGCAATATATGAATTATTATGGATTATCATATTGGATTAGTGTATCGTATTATTGTGTGGTATTGTTATTAAATTAGATTGATTTTTTTTATATATTAATTTGATTGAAATTTAAAATTCAACCAAATTTGCGGGTATCCGCGGGTATTCGCGGGTTATTCGCGGGTATAATTACTCTTTCTTTACCCGCTCCATATGGATGCGGGTGTTGGTATAGATTACCCGTAAAGTTGCGGGTACGGGTATAAATAATGCTTACCCGCTCCATACCCGCCCAATTGTCATCCCTAGCCTAAGTGGCTAAAAAAGCCTTTTCGATGACTGTTCTTTTTTATTCATTTTAAAAAATGATATTTTTTTTGTCTTATTTTATTTTTAATTTATAATAATCTTTAGTACAATTTATAGATAAGGTAGTTATTACTGTCACTCAAACCTAACTCCTTTATTACATACTACTTCCAATTTTTCGTACAACCGTGTACGCAAAGATCACCTAATTAATGAGAATGTTATATATAAACAGTATGCAGTTAAACAAATAAAAATAATAAAATTTAAAATATGAAAATTCTAAAAATCTAGTTAAATCGATTGAGTGATTCTTATTATATACACAGCTAAAATAGAAAGCGGGGAGTAGATTATAATTTCTCCGATGGCCCACCCATCTGCAGTCTGCTTGTGAGGTGTGATTGCAAGACTGTACCTTTGCATTACTCCAGTTATTAATTGCATTTACACATTAATACAAACTCACCGTATCCATTCTCCGCCCTTCCCACCGTCACCACCACCGCCAACGCCGCCGCCTTCATTATTCCCTTTCTTCTGCTGGTTATCACCACAACCTCCATTTCTACTCAATTTCCACACCACCACCAACGCCGCAACCGTCACCTGCTCTCACTCTCTCAATTCTAGAACGTTGGGCTCCATGGCTACAATCCATGACCTACCTGACGTCATCCTTTCCCTCATCTTAGCTTCAATTTCCGATACCCGAACCCGAAACGCCGCGTCTTTGGTGAGCCACAAATTCCTAGCGGCTGAGAGAACGACCCGCACCTCCCTCACCCTCCGCGGCAACGTCCGGGACCTCAACGTCCGGGACCACTTCCATGTCCCCACCTCCTTCAGATCCGTCACACACCTCGACATCTCCCTCCTCTCCCCGTGGGGCCACCCGATTCTCGACTCCGACGACGTCGACGGCGGCATCCTCCTCGCCCACTGCCTTAGCCTCGCCTTCCCGCGCATCACGTCCCTCACAGTCTACGCCCGCTCCCCCTCCACCCTCCAGATCCTACTCCGGTGGGGGCATCAGTTGTCCCACGTGAAGCTCATCCGATGGCATCAGCGCTCATCTTCGCCTCATCTCGGTGCCGACGTAGCTCCTCTTTTCGACTACTGCCAACATGCGCTTAAGGGCGTGGATCTCTCCGATTTCTACTACTGGACTGAGGACATCCCTGCCGTTTTGCAAGCTTATCCTCACGTCTCTGCGTCTCTCACTTCTCTGAATCTTCTCAGCCGCCCCTTGACTGACGGGTTCCGCTCCCATGAAATTCGGGACATCACCGCCGCTTGCCCCAACCTCACTACCTTTTTGGTTGTGTGCGCGTTTGATCCAAATTACAATGGCTACGTCGGCGACAAGGCGTTGCTGGCCATTGCCGCTAATTGCGCGCGATTGAAGGTTTTGCATCTAGTTGACCCTTCTTCGTTGGGCGCCACCAGGGGCAATCCCGACGACCAAGGATTTACTGATGAGGATGCCAAGATTAGCAGAGTTGCGCTGATGGATTTCTTTGCAGGACTTCCATTACTAGAAGAGTTGGTTCTTGATGTGTGCAAGAATGTAAGGGATACTAGTTTGGCTTTGGAAATGCTACATTCCAAATGCCCCAGATTGAAGGTGCTAAAGTTGGGATTGTTCCATGGCATTTGCTTGGCCATTGAGTCGCAGCTAGATGGAGTTGCCTTGTGTTCGGGCCTCCAATCCTTGTCCATCAAGAAGTCCGCTGATCTCACCGACATGGGACTGATTGAAATTGGTAGAGGGTGTTGTCGACTGACGAAGTTTGAGGTTCATGGATGTGACAAGATCACCGTCAAGGGAATGAGGACTATGGTTTGTTTGCTTCGTAGGACTCTCATCGATGTCAGCATCTCTTGCTGTAAGAATCTCCATGCCACAGCATCATTACAAGCGCTAGAATCTATTCAGGATCGAATTGAGAGGCTTCATATAGACTGTGTGTGGAATGGTTTGGAAGAAGATGGAAGCCAAGAAGGGAGTTATGGTATCCTCCCCTGTATTGACCTGTTTGATAGTGATGAACTCAAGTATGGTAGGGAGAGGAAGAAATGCAAGTATAGTGATTCTTCCTCCGAAAATGCAAATGGATTGGGGAGCAAATCCTGGGACAGGCTTAGGTACCTTTCCTTGTGGATTAGTGTTGGTGAACTCTTAACTTCACTGCCCGTGGCTGGTCTTGTAGTTTGTCCTGTCTTGGAGGAGATCCGGATAAAAGTTGAAGGAGATTGTAGAGGAAGACAGAAACCATCTCAGAAAGCATTTGGTTTGAATTGCCTCATTTTCTATCCTGGGTTGATGAAGATGCAGCTGGATTGTAGCGAGACAATAGGTTTTGCATTGACAGCACCATCTGGGCAAATGGATTTGAGCTTGTGGGAGAGGTTTTTCTTGCACGGGATCGGGGACCTGAGTCTTTACGAGCTAGATTATTGGCCACCGCAGGACAAGGATGTTAATCATCGAAGTTTGTCACTTCCGGCAGCTGGGTTGCTCGCGGAATGTAGCACATTGAGGAAGCTGTTCATCCATGGCACAGCTCATGAGCATTTCATGAGGTTCCTTCTTGGGATCCCTAATCTCAGAGATGTGCAGCTTAGGGAAGACTACTATCCGGCACCTGAGAATGATATGAGCACAGAGATGAGAGTGGGTTCATGCAGCCGCTTTGAAGATGCCTTGAACAGTCGACCGATTGTTGACTGAATTCTTACCGGATCATCTCCTTAATGAACCCCAATCGTTCTTGTACACTAGAGCCACCGAGTACTTTGAAAATTTTCCACAGTTGTAGCTTATATTTCCCGGGAATAATGGAAATTTTCTCTATTTCCATCTGAATTATGCCGAGAAAACTGCAGAAAACCATGTTTTACGCTTTTATTTCTTAAAGACGGACCAAATAAGTACGAAGCAATTTTGAACAGTTGTAATTTGGAAATTGAAAATGCACGATTGTGCGAGACCCTAATTGCAAATTGTAACCTATGCTATGGTAATAATAATTGAAAATTCCCTTGTCTGAAAATTTGCATGTCGAGGAAATTGCGGAAGACGATGTTTTACGCTTTAGTTCCTTTAAAATGGACCTAAAATAAATACACAAGCAAATTTCAACAGTTGAATAAAGATGAACCTTCACAACGCTTATTTTCTCGTAGTTATATATTGCAAGAAAACTGGAACTGAGAAACCTTTTTTTTCCATTCGCTTGTGAATTTGCACAAAGATGGAACAGTTTGTGCCATTGAATGATGAAAATTGGAAGGCCTTATGTTTTGGCAGTAAAAAAGTCTCAAAAGTTTACAACTGAGCCGAGAGAGCACATATCTGTAACAACCTCTACCAATGTTTTGTCTATACACAAAGAAACAGAATCGTATCAGCAAAGTGAGTATTCGCAGTCGAGCAAACGAGTAAGTATCACTTCGCAGCTTGGCCGTTCATGGGGTTCTGCCCAACAATCTGCAACCATAACAAAACAATACAACTTAGAACCAAAGTGATATCACATCATACCCTATATAACACCAAACACCAGAAGTGAATTAGAATGCTGAATATTTAACTTCAAAATGGCACTATACATCATTAAAATAAAGATAGCACTGAAAAAGAGTTATAAAAATGGTTCCATTAAGAAAATTGAAACAATCTCTAAGCGCAAGAGAGGATTGCAGTACCCACAAATCTCTAAATCAAAATAATAAATGACCCAACTTATTTAATATTGGTACACTATAAAAATACCTGAAATTAGCCGGCCTAGTGGACCTTCAGGGATCTCCAAACGAGAGCCCTCATTAGCAACAGCATAGACTACCTGCATCAGCGAGTGAAAGACCCAATTTAACTATATCAAAATCAAGGAACATCTTTATAAATCATATCATTCAACATAACAAAACATAAAATGTAATATAACAATAAAGGGGAATAATAAGAATGAGTAGCGAACGCATCCATTCAGAAAAAAAAGGTGAAAGCATGTGAGCATACCCTTTCTGGAGGCACGCCTTCCCATGGTCTATTTAGCGTGCAAAGCTCCCACATTATCACCCCAAGGCTGAAAATATCACACTTTTCAGTGAAGGGCTCGTTACGAATAAGTTCAGGTGCCATCCATTCAGGAGTTCCTGCAGACGAACAGTCTCTCATGGATGTCTCCGCCATTATTCTGGAAAGCCCAAAATCACATATCTTGACAGTCATGTGTTTGTTCACAAGGCAATTTGCACTCTTCAGGTCTCGATGAACAATCTTCATTCGATGTATGCACATCAACCCCCTTTATAGCAACAGAGTCAAAATCAGTACAGAGCAATACCACAAACATTATCTAGATAAAATACATGGGGGACTAAATACAATTGGAAATACCACTTCATGACACAACAATTTTTAATCTACTTCATTAGTCTCATAAGAAAAACCAGAATGCCAACAAAAGCAGCAACTATTACTACCACTGCGGACACAATCTGAAGTCCATTTGATGAAATAACGTCTTTGAAAGAATAACTAGAATAATAGTGTCATGTCTAATCCACAAACAATATCAACAAAGTAATGGCGAATGCAGATCCCAATATAAAGGTTATCAGCTATAAACCATGGGCATCTAACAGCAAATACAACTGCAGAAAGAACAAGTTAAAAAGAGGAAACACAGATGATGCAAACTTATTGACTTCTGGAAACAGCTTCATTAGCTACAACCATCAACCAATTTCATCTATTAACTCAGGATGAACGCACCTGCATATGTCACGCAACATTTTTAGCCTCCTGCGCCAACTAAGCTTCTTCTTCTGACCACTCAAATGGATCAAGTAATACAATGACCCCATCTCCATATATTCGGTGATCATTGACAAACGTGGAGGCTTTGTACAGGCACCCAAAAATAAAATAACTGCAAGAACCAGAGACCCAAGATCCACAAAGAGTTAGTAAGAGGAAAAAACCTTGGCAGACAACAGCTTGTTTCTTATGCTAGGAAATTAGGATTTGACAAGCATCCTTGTGAAATAAAAGCCCAACTTAGACCAACTAAACTCTCCTTGTTTTTTCCTTCGGTAATGATAACCCAACAATCTCTGACAAATGTAGTATAAAAAACTGAGAATAAATTTTGTTTCAAGCAGGAAAAAAAATAAAATTTTCTACACGCAGCTTCCTACTAAAAAATCCAATTACGACGAAGAAAACTCTTCCCCTATTCCCTTTGAGCGATAGACGAAATCACACGGCATTCATTGACAATAACATGTAAAATGGTATAATTTGCATTGTAGCAGGTGAAGGGAATACCATTTGGGTGTCGAAGACGGCTGGAAGAAAACACATGCATGAAGCCAGAGAGGATAGAGTTAGAGAGCATGTAAGTGGTATAAAAGAGAGGAAACCAAACCATCAGCACAGATTACCTAAGAATGGATATCTCGTTGCAGAAGTCTTCCATGTTTTCAGGAGTCAGATCCTGCTCTAGAAAAACCTTGATTGCAACATCAGTTCCATTCCAAATGCCACGGAAAACCTCACCAAAAAAACCTAAATACAACAAGTTGTTAATTCAACAACAACACATTTATAGTGATTCATGAAAGAATTACTTATTTCCCTGGGGAAAAAGAACAACAGAAAAGGAGAGTTTTAATTGCATTTCTGCTCTCCATTGATCTGCTTTAACCATCAAGTTGACTTGAACAAAACAAGCAACATAGCAGAATGGAGGTAAATACAAAGCCCTAATGCATATTCACTCTAAACAAAGTTACTAAGCCCTAAAGAAAAAGAATTAAAAGTCAATCATGATTAAGCAGTGGACATGCTACTGGGAAGAATATCAACTTCAAACCTCCAAAGAGATGTGACTCAAAAAAAGTGGCCAAAACAAGAGGTTTAACTTTTTTATTTCCACTAAAAAGACATACTTAAAATGCCACTATTCACAAAGAAGAACATAAGTCAACGTTAATGTACTAAAGACTTTTACAATTTATATGTCTGCAGTCATCTATGTACATAATGAATAATTGACCGTTGAAAAGACGATTTTCTTATTAATTATTTTTTATGCATGCGCATTTGCATTAATGGAAGAATAAAACATGCAAAACTAAGATCCTCATGAGTGAAATAATGGAACGTTTAAGTGTAACTAAAGTGGATGAAGGAAACCTGTTGCGAACAGGATTAGTCCTAGCCCCAGTGGCCTTAGGGAACCTGTGGTTCAGAACTTAAAAAAAATGGAGAATGAAGGAACATCCCATATATGATCACCTCACTAACTAAAAAAATTAATGTCCATGTTGTTTGTTTTGTATCCATTTTTTCCTCTTAATGAAAAACAAATATTAAGACAGCAACACCATAATGGAAACCTCAACTAACTAGATTTGCAATAGAACCACAACAAGGGATAACTCACCAAAATATAAAATATTTGAGGAATCTTTGTAGCTATATCTGAACTACAACAGAGTATGGAGAGGTACCAAAGCCAATAACAAAAAATGAGATTTATACAAATAAACACTTACCAATTCCGACACGAGTTCCAACAGTTAACTCTGAGAAATCAATATGCCACTCTTGGAAAGGTAGTAGAGGTTTATTGAGGAACATGGGAGATTCTAAAATTTTATGCCAGGTCGAGACCAATTCATTATTTGCTCTGTAGCCAGAAGATCTACTTCCCTCAGAAGTTTGACTTCTATATTCGTGTGGAGATGATGGTAATGATATTGCTTTCTGAGAGTTTATTTGGTCCCTTTCAAGAGAACATAGCACAGATCTTCCAGCCAATAAGTCATCTCGACTAAGATCAATATTCTTCACCTAAAAGACAGAAAAGAAAACATGGTTAAAAAAATTATCGAGTCAATTGAAGCACAAAAGCTTGTATGTGGCAGCGACAAACAAAGCAAACCATCCAGAGAAAATATTGAATAAAAATGAGCATTTGCAATGAATCTAAGATCCATGTTCACAAAACAAGAGTGGAGAGTTCACGGTAGATATCTAACCACAAAGACAAAATGGAAGGCCTGTTAACCTACCCCACTCTCATGTTTGATATAATGGATTTAAACAACTTTACCACTTGGTCTGTCAATGACGCAATATGCACAGTAGAAAGGAGATGTATCCACGTTAAGGACTAGAATGCTTCAGACACAGATACATGTTAAACCTAGGCAGGTAGATTCAAATTAAATTTATGCTGCAAAAAACTAACTTTAGGAACACTACTAGACATGCCATTGAAAATAAATTCTCTTTTGTTCAAGGACATGTGCTATTGATAATAAAAAAAAAAATCTTTGTTCTTCTAGTGAGGCAAATATTAGTGTGCGCACTGCAGGTAAAGTCTACAAAATAAGGCTGAACAAGGAATAGTTATCATATGAGAATAACAGATTTTTCAACAGTGTAATTAAGAATCTAGCAAAAAGCATCATAAAATGTGTACTTAAAAATTAATTATTAGTACGTTCTAGCCATTTCATACACATTTCTTTTCTACATAAATTGTAAGATACCTCTGGTATCAAACCCATTTCCATATGCATGCATTGTTTCATAGCTATCCCCAAGTCAGCTTACACTACTGACAAGCCTGAGGCTCATATGAGTGGACAAAGCCAACATCTATTCATGCTGGATAAGCCAAATTTCATGCTACACCAGTTGGCCAGACATATGCCTAAAATCATACCCCATATTAGGCTCCAATTAACATGACAAAATATCGCTCAAAATATCAAGTGCCAACCAAACTAAAAAAATTGAAATGTGCAAACAAGGCGCACACAAACACAAACATAACAGCAACAGGAAACTAAGCCACAAATTGCATGCATGCACAGCCTGTGCCAAGAATCGAAAAATCACACTAATTGGGTAGTACTTAAATAAAAGGTATTTTTCAGATATGGCAGCCACCAAAAGTAAGACCTACGTTATTTTGAAGATCTGAACCATCGTCTTTATCTGAAGCATTTGTATACGGCATATCATCCTGTTGTTCCCTCAAACGATTTTGCTTCATTGTTTCATTCATCGCCCGTACAGCCCTGAAATAGTTTGCAACATCAATAACTTTCTAACATTAAAAAAGGAACATTGTTGAAAAATATTCAACACCTATGCAATTGGTCTGTTCAGCATAGGAGAATCACAGCTTCAGTGAAGAACAACATTAGTTTATAATTGAACAAGTGACCAAAACCAAAAATGAGAACCATGAGAATAGATGCCACAAATATATATCCACTGACAAGACGCTAAAAAAGGATGAAGAAAAACATAAAGATTAGTTCATAGATCTAAGCCGTGATATTGTCTGAAAAACGAAAAGGCATGGTGTACCTGAAATGGCACCTATCTGACCCCATGTCACCAGATACGTGCTAATGTCCTTTTTAGAATTTTAGTATCTTAAAGTCAAATCATTTCTTCCCAGGGTGAGTACAGGTTTCTACATGTTCCGTGGTTTTTGCACAGAAAAGAACAACTTGAATAAAATAAGTTGTTAAAAAGGGAGAGAAACTTCATCAGGCTGTCAGATGCCACCACCCTTTGCACAGAAAAGAACAACTTGAATAAAATAAGTTCTTAAAAAGGGAGAGAAATTTCATCAGGCTGTCAGATGCCACCACCTTTTCTCTTTACCAGAACCCCCACCCGTGCAGAAAAATAATCACAAAAAATTGACCTTTCATTATTTATTTATTTATTTACAGTCATTCATAGTAATGCACCACACAGTAAAATGATGAACCTTCTATTAGGAGTAAAAACAAAAAAAAAAGGATGGACTTTGATAAATTTCTAAACTCCCATAGTGAAATAGAAATATTTAGAACATAAACAGTCCAGCTTAATTACCAGATTTTTTTACACCGAAATGAGGTGGAAACTTTAAAGATACAAAACTTTGATGGCAGTGCAAATCTATCAAATATAAAGGTTGAGGATAGTATCATTCAAATGAGACAACTATTAACCTTACGATATCATCACCAATCTCAGGGGTCATGCTAATGCTTCTTCTTCTAATTCTACGAGCTTCTGATGTTGGCGCACCCTCTGACCTGTAGCTGCAAAGGACAATTCAACATTAAAGCAGTTCTTGGACAACAACCAAAAACCGGCTCTTTTTTTGGCAAATGCAAGTAAGCATATAAACAACAATTACTTGATACAGTGACAATAAAAGATATACAAATAGTTAATTAAAATATTGGGAGTGTAATGCAGTGTAAATGGTAGTTACGAAGACTATCATTAGAGAGCTAGTATAGCATTGCCTCCAAAATATCACACATCATCCATGTTCACCGTTTTCCATATTCAATAATCACATGACACAAGCGTTGCTATCAGAAAACAGCAATCAATTCCAAATGCTCTTTTAATTAGAGTTAAACAAAGGGTAGACATGCACACCCCTATACACGGGAGTTTGAACACAGTCATACACCCTTTAGGCTTAGGGTGACCACTTAAATCAGATCTGGTATGCTAACATTTGGCCTAGGCAAGAGCTACAGGACATGGCAGAGAAACTAAGAATGATATCATATCTCTATTGACTGTTGACTAAATAGCCTGTGCAAGGTCAGCCTTCGACAGATTGTGCAGCATATTGAGAAATAAAAAGCTAAATCTATCCAAAAAAAATTATTTGCTGTCCCTCACTCTTAACAACATAACTAAATAAAGAATCACAGAGTTAAAAACCTTGATGTAGCTACAACATCAGCATAATCTCTAATTGACTGCCTATCACCACTTAGCATGGACCGTCCACGTGCACGTAATGAAGGATGCTCTGGACTGCAAAACCAAAATTAATGAAAGATACCAACCAAAACCTCTCACATAAAAAATAACAATTACTAAACATCACAGACATTATAACCCATGTAATTACAACAACAAAAAGAAACACAACAGCTTCAAACTCCATAACTATGCCACACATCCAACACCAAAGGTAAGGTTAAACTTTTTAGGTGTGGGAGAGACCTATATGGTACGTAGAGCTACACCGAACTTCCTCCCTTTTTGTGTGCAAGTTGAAAGAACTGTACAACTACAACAAGACAGACTCTAATAAAACACTAGAGTAAGGGAATGCACAGTAAAATATCAAACAAGGCTCCTTACACATCTGAAGTGGACTTTAAACTCCAACAGTTAGCACATGCATATACAGGTGCGGCCAAAGAAACAGTGTGCATTGATGCTCTTACAAACACACACTGTTTCATAAGAATAGGTAAAGTTTTAAAAAAAAAAATCAAAACCTTTTATGGATTAAATAACAGCTAATAAGTAATGGGAAGGCAAACAAACAGCAGATGTACAATAGTTATGGGCCATTATTAGTTAAAAGCACCATATCGACATAAACTTGTTCGCTACCCACATTATTCTCTTGAGTAATTCAATTTCCAATTTCATTTCATCAAGCTTAAATAAAAAACTTTTATTTTAACTGCTAAAGTCTAGACCCATTAAATCAAGGTAAATAAAATAATAACACAAGTATGGATTATTTTGTGCCAATCACCAACTTATAAGAGGATATTAACATGTCAAATTATGTTGGCTCTTGTGTTTTCCAAATTAAGCCATGTCACTGTTATCCGTGCGATTTTGGTTTCTGAGGGAAAATATCAAAAGCCCATGCTCTAAGCGAAATTTATTAAGATTTCAGTACAAATAAAGACCAGAAAGGTAGCATTTTTATGGGGTAGAGAACCAAAACAGACTGACTGAAACTGCAATTTTTTTCACTTTGGTCAAGTTTAAATACCAACGTATAATTTAGTATAGAAACTGGACTGATTTGTGAAATAACATTTTACTTGGTCTGGTTAACAAAAACCAAATCATAAAAATGTATGAAACAGCATTTTCCATTTTGTATGTGTATAACTATTAAACTTGGCCTGTGATATAATTGAAACCAAACAAACAAGTGCAACTGTCAACAAAATCATAGCAAACTGTGGATAAATTGTCAGATTAGATTTTGAGTTTCTACACAGAAACAGATTGGGCAATTTCTGATAGATCCGATCCAATTTCTACAATAGAATGGATTAGTCTCGTCAGAAGAATTTAAACAGGTAAAATCACCAAATTGAAACATACAGCTGACCCAGCCACAACTGTTTACATGATGTGCGCAATGATTCACATTACATCCAAAATTTGAAACTATAATAAAGAGAAACTGCATGAAGGCAATGAGATGGGGATACCGAAACGTGACCACTAAGTCATAAACAAAACATGATCAACCTCTCAGAGCAAGCCTTGGCACCTACATCACTCTCACATCCCCTATCTCTCCTGTTCACCACTCCCACATTGGCTGCACTCTAAGTCACTTCTTAACATCTTAAAAAATCCAATATACTCATCCTATAATGCATTAATTTACCTACTAAAATATCTCCCGTCTCTACCTAAGATCCCAGCGTCACAATTCCATTTTTGTCAAAATTTCAAATTAACATAACTTCATTGTCTATCATGACTTTGATGCTTGGATAACAAAGCTATAACTGTACGTTAACCCCAAAATTTCATACCAGCAAAGTCATTGATAGACTAATTGGTCCAAAATTTAATAAACGTATAGTAAATGCAATGGTGGCTAAAAAAGCATGAAACAAGTACCATCCTTTACAGAAGACACGAGAATCAAGCATGATCTGCCAAAAAAAATTCAAACATCTGATATAATGTACTAAGGGTCTGTATGGGATTGCTTTCTGCTTTTTCCCACCACAGATCCAATGGCTAAAACTGCTTCTGGGGGAACATATATTTTGATGCTTCTTCCAGAAGCAGTTTTGGTAATTAGATCTGTGGTTAAAAAAAACCAAAACGCAATCCCAAACAGACCCTAAGAGTTTTGGTATGTTTCAAAAAAAATCGCAGTTCTCCAACCTACAGATAAACAAAAAAAAAATACTCCCTCCATTTCAAAATAGATAACATTTAGCTACAAGTTTGGGTTTCAAAATAGTTGTCGTTTGGAGGATTTCAAGGAGCATATTACTTTACAACTTTACCCCTATTAATTACATCTATAGTTTTCCAAGGCATCATCCTTTCTAACGGTGGTAAAAGGGTGTTTTTGGAAAGAGTACTCATATTTTATCTAAAAAGTAGTCTATTTAATGATTTATTGGTTTGTGTACAAAAACCTTCATTGACAACTATTTTGGAGGGAGTGCATAACAAGAGTTACTCAAAGCTAAAGAAAAGTCAGTCGTAAGAAAGCTCATTTTCAGGCCTCTAAAATGTATAAATGATTTTCTTCAATAAGCTGATTGTGCCTTCCAATTATCTAATGGATCCAGTCAATTCAAATAACCAGTACCCGGTACATGATCCCGGTTATTTGAATCACTCATTAGTCCTATAATACCACAGAAATTCATATTAACAGAATTCAAAGATCATCACGATAGAAATCTACTAGCATACCAAAAAGAGTAAAAACTCATGCAAATGCATGCCCTACTCCAATGAATAAAAGAAAACACTAAGATTTCAACGACAACAGAATATATATGTAAATCCCACACACAGAATATAAAAGAAACCTTGAACTGGCAGTCCGTTGCTCGGCAATGACCTTCTTCCGACTACGTCTCCAAAAAGTCGTTGCAATATTTGGTTCACTATGTGATAAACTGGACAAGATGGGAAATAAAGACTTCCAATTACACCAATCCAGCACTATTTTGATTCTTTATCATAAAAAAGATGAAGGAAAGAATAAAACAACAATCAATGCAAAAGAGCTCCTCAAGAAGGCAAAGGCTTACCTCAGTTTCCTGTCAAGAAAGGTAGCAGAACGCAACATCATATTTCGCAATGGTGGACCTGACACATTTGAAGAAGCCTCTAACTTCCTATTGAACATGAGGCTTTCATCCTTTTCAAGGCTGCATCATCAAATGTAGGACGCATAACTCTCCCAGTTGTACAAGAACACCATCAAATGAAACCACGACATTAAAGCAAAATATTTGTTAACATCATTCCAAACCTTTCATGATCCAATCTCTCTGAAAGACCATAGAGTGGACTATTGGGTTCTAGAGGAGAGTCACAAGAATCATTTTCAGCAGAATCACTCTCCCCTGCTGCCGAAATATGAGTCATAAAAATTCCCCTGGTTGACCTCGGTATCAGCTGACCAGGAAACCGCATAAGATCAACCACCAGTTCGACAGAATTCAGCATAACTATCACGGACATGTGTTTATAAGAATCCACACACTCGACGGACCCATCATTTGGTAAACCCTGAAAGAAAAGATAGGAACTTACGGAAAGCGCAAAATTGCATCCTTAGCTTACTTCCCTGAATTCAACAGAAATTCTAACAAAAGAAGAAGGACATAATCAAACAGTTTTCGATCAAGCGAATTTAAAGCTTACCACCATGAGCCTACTGTCTAGACCTACTGTATCTGCTAAGACTTTAAACAAGATTGCCCGAGGACGACATGATCCATGTCTTACTTGCCCCAGCAACTGGACACCTCGATTTTCAAACATGTGTGAGGTTTCCTCTAGTGCAGCTTTTGCTGGACTATCCACACTTGCTCTTTTATAAAAGTCAGAAACCTGTTAAACAAATGGGTAGAAATCAAAATAAAAACAAGCAATTATCCAATGAGAAAAGTGGAATATTTAATGACAAACATATTACCAACAATAAATTTTGATCCCTGAAATTCCCCAGCAGAGAAAAAACTATCACATTAAACTTTAGAAGCGTGTATTAAGAAGAACTGGCTTGAAACAAACTCTATTCATAGACAGGCCTATTTTTTGCCGACGATAGCGACACATCTCAAACATAAGCCATAGTGACAGAAGGGTGCCACCATAAAGAAGACACATAACACAAAACAGGAATGGGAAAAAAATCTGAACCAACAAAGGAGGACTATAAATATATATAAAAGAACAGAAAAATTGATCAACTGCAGAACTGGAAATGAGATTCCCTAAAATATACAAGGTTCTATCCAGAGTCTCACCAATGCAGCTATCTTTTTTATCATTGCAGCTGTATTTGAATTCAATCCTTTCACCAATGCCAAAACCAATTGCTTCAGCATAGATATCTTTTTATCTTTTTTCACATCTACAAGAATAACATCAGCCTTGAAACCCTCGCTGCCCAAAGAAAGAACCTCATCTAATGATGGAACGTCATCAAAAAGCTCTTTGAGCTTTCTATCCTGTCACGTCACATAATATCAAATTAAACAGTGAGAAGAATTATCAAAAGCTTAGAGTAGCTGCCAAAGCCAAATACCATAAATAGAAAGCCGAAAAAAATTCTCCTCTTTGAAAAAGGGCACAAATAAAGGAACAGATAAACACATTCACCTCGCCAAGTTAACTTTGTTTCTTAACAGCCTATGAGGAAAAGATTCTGAATCTTCTGATCACAAGATTGGATGACTTGAAAAGTATATGAAAGAAAATTGCACTTATTTTCAAAATCGACAGACTACATTAAGGACGAAAATATAAAACAAAATAAAATGGGACAGAGTATGTACAATCACAAAACATCACTAAAAAACACACTACTGCAACTTCAGATTGAAATTTATGATACATCTCATCTAATGTTAACAAAAGTCCAAGGCATGAAACCCAGGAATAACGCAAAAGTAAAAAGACAGTTTAAAATGCAGAGTCCAGAAGTATTCACTTTAGAAAGAGTACTTAATTATTCTTTCTCATTCATTTTTCAATTTTTATCCATCACTTGTTTATTGTGGGAGTTTTCTTTTTCTTTTTCCTCTTCTTTTTTGGGCTGACATCAAGAAATTGGAACAACTCAAAGGCTTGATTTTATCTTTTCATAGTGGGTTGAGTCAGTTTTCACACTATATGGTACGGTGAAATACATGCTTACTTCCTATGTTGCAAATTAAACATGAAAACATTGAAAGCCAACCTTCCAAAAGCTGTCAAAATTAGAAAAGCTTTTATTTGTTTTGCAGTTTCCCAAACAACTAGAAAAGTAAAAAAATTGTTTCAAAGCATAGCTGTCACAGAAAAATGGGAAAAAATTATTAAAAAAAACTATAATTGCTTCCTGAGATGAGTCTTAAAATGCAAGAAATTCAATAAAATGACATAACAATTTGACTAGTTTTAACATGTGCCTAGAAATAGACAAGAAGCACCAATTACCAGATACCATAAAACCCATTTCATTAGGAGAAATAAACCTACTACAGAGTATATTTTTACAGGGAAAATCTCTATAACATGATATAAATATCAATAGATAATGGTTAAAGCACACCTGTTATGCTTAGAACTAAGTTAAGGAATACATTTTTGTGTTAAGCTGCACTAGAATTATTCTCACGTACTGGTGAGGGTTTTCACCAAAAAACAAAAAAGATGCGTTATCACAGAAAAGCAAAACACAAACTTCATTGATTACTTTGAAAGTTTAACTAAGATGTTGGAGCAACAAGGTTCCATTTTTGTTACTATGGAAACCAAAGGACAAACCTAAGGCTCATCGTGGAAGTTGTTTCCCAGTTCAAGCAACAACTTGAATAATAATTCCAAAGCTTATCTTTTCATTTGAACCCAATGAATAAACTAACGACTTAAATCTTCAAAACAGTTAAAATTAGTACTTGAGGAGAAAAATTAATATCAATGTATGTGTGAACAGTATCTTTGGCTAAGCACAACTTATTTGCCAAGATGACCTAAATCAGAACCTTAAACAGTTCTGTGAAAATTTATAAACGAGTGTCAAAACACTTGTTTGAGAATGTAGCATTACATATGAGACTCCAAGAAGTCTGTTGGCCTAATATTCTCTTCATAAGCCATAGAAAAGACGCATGCATATGTTATTCATGTCAGGATTTTTAGTTGGTCTGGATAGAAAAGGTTATGTTCAATAAGGGGAAAAAATGGGTAAGAGGTGGAAAGATTAGAGGGAGGGGGGGGGTTGCGTATGGAAAATGCTGCAATATATAAGAAGTCTTCCTAAGTAAAATACTAAAGACAGACCAAAAGAAAATTCACATCTGAGGCAATGATCATGCAACATCAGTATAATGAAAACAAATGAATAGTTAGCCTTGTGTTTTCTTCCAAGCCACCACTTGTAAATTCACAAATCCTTCAATTAAATAGTATGGGTAGAGCAAATAATTATAATTACACAAAACCAACCAGGATTGACAGAAATCTCACCGGTATGACAGAATAGAAACCATTTGGTATGCGTTCAGAAAGTATCCCAGTGCTCCAGAGAATTTGTGATGCAGTCTGTGGAGGCAAGTCCTCCTCATAACTTCTAGGTGAATCCCTATTACTCAAAGTATCATCTTGAGAAAGCAATGAGACAGAGTCAAATTTCTCAATAAAATCTGAACCCCACCATGCAGCATTAGAAGGCCCTTGTTCACTCGGACCTGCATCATCTCGTGTCTCCTCCATGTCCTTAAATATATGGGATGTACAACCATTTCTGCCCCCACTCCTTAACCCATAAAAAAGCCAATAACATGTAAGTATTTCTTAGACAACTAAACACAGATTAAAAACTCCTTTTCTTCCAACTTGGTTATGCTGGAGGCCATCTGCCCTGCAAAATCAAAACTCATGAGAAAATTAGAGGGGTAATTATGCCACTTACAACCTTCAATAAATGAACAATAACAGAGAGAAAAATGCAGAAATAAAGACAGTATAAAGTCATATGTTTCCAATGTAATTTGCCTAAACCTGTACCATAAATCAAAGAAGGGATCACTCTCCTCCAATACAATTTACCAGGGAGATACATCAACCTTAAGAAGGTAGCAACTACTTAAGCAAAACAGCTGCTACTACACAAATGCAAATATATCCAAGGGCCAGGAGAAGCAAAATGACTCGATATCTCTCTTAAGGCTTGCCACCAAAAAATGGACAATTCATCTGTTTCGCTCAATCTTAAAGTCTTGAGGGACGTTTCACAAAAATTGAGATGATGCAATAAAGGATATGCTTGCAACAGTTCGCATCTAGAATGTAGTACATATATTAAACAGGAAAAAGTAATTCACCAGCAATTGGCTTTAATTACTTATAGCATAGTCTGTTCATGTACTCCAACATGGTGAACACAAAACCAGTCACATAGACCTACCTACTAGCTACAACTACCATTTGAACTTCACTCTTCTCATTACCATATGACAAAGTGTTAGATGCACTTTTGTACTAAGTTCTCCACAATCAACAAGCAAATGAACAGCGTGAGTATTATTCTTAAAACACACATAAATGCTAGTGAGGAGAAAGTGCGGTATTAACCAGATTAACGTTAAACAGAAAGAAGTACAGGATGTTAACATAATTGCGGCATAAAACGGCAAGGATAGAAAAATCTTGAAGAAAGCTGAGATATAACAATAACGTTAATAACGATAACCATAAAGTCGGCAATTGCTTAATCAGCTAACAGATCAACGCCATAACACATTAATCTTAAAACCCCCGCCATTGCCATCAAGTCCAAGAAAATAACCAAAATTACAACGAGATCCAATATCAACATGTCATGGAAAACGATAATTCGAAATGCAAAATCTATAAACTGATAAATCATATAATAATGGATGAAAAGGAATTACCAGCAGCAGATCCAAATAATTGAATCCTCAGCTGATGCTCCAGCCAATAACATTTGAATCTCACCACTTGTGTTCACGAATCAAATCGCTCCGCATCAGCATCACTGTTCCCTAACTCTTTCCAGTATCGTCCGTATCTAAATCTTCAAACGTGAAGAGAAGAGAAATGAGATATGCGCCTGGTGTAGCTTCTTCTATGTGGAACAGAACGGAGAGGAGTGAGTCTGGTTTTAGAGACAGAGAGAGCAAGGGGATGCGAACGAGGAAGAAAATAGTTTAGAGAGAGAGAGCGAGAGGGAGATGGGGATTCGATTTATGGACTGCTGATACTGCTACTACTATGAATTTATTTATTTTGTTTTTATTAACTTTGAATTTTGTGTTTGTTTTTGTTTTTGAAATGCAATTAATTTAGAGATGAGAAAAAATGAGGAAAAAAAAGGTGGAGGGGGAGTCACGTGCATGAGCGCGGGGGATCTGAGGACCTCTCTCCAACATCCAGCTGGCATTTCTCACCAGCATCCACACCTTCGTCCGCGTCAAACACCGTGCTCTCCTTTACTCTTTTCTCCTTTTTCTTTTTCTTTTTCTTTTTCTCTTTTTTTTTTAATTCCAGTCTCTCTGCTTCTGTAATTTAGCAAACGTGCGCTACAAAGCAAAAAAAGAAAAGAAAAAATGATACAACTAATAGGTTAAATTTAATATTTATATAATTAAACTATAACAATGGGCCTATTTTGCGAGCTTGGCAAATCTATAACTTATTTATTATTTATATAAAATAAATTATTCATTTATTTTGAAAAATATATTATTAATATAATATAATAATATCATTTAGCTTAATTAGTGAAGTCACAAATTTATTTCCATATATTGTAATAGACATATAACGAAATTATTTAACTTTTAATTAATTTATTTCTATAGATGTACAGTATAAAAAAATTATTTGTCATCACTTTTGACTAATTTATTTCTATAAAATAAATAGTAAATTTAGATATTACCTAACTTAATTAGTGAAGTCACAAATTTGTTTCCATATAGTAATAGACATACAAAAAAAAGTATTTAACTTTGAATTAATTTATTTCTATAGATATACGGTATAAAAAATCATTTGACATCAGTTTTGATTAATTTATTTCTATAAATAAATAGTAAATTTAATCTCTTTCTCTTTTCCTTTGGTATTCTGTGTGGTGAAATGTCAAGAACAAACATAACTTTTAACAATAAAATAACTTCTAAATTGTGAATTAAGAGTACTAGGCTTAGGAGTGTTAAACGGATAGATAAACCAAATTATTCGAGTTATCGAATCTAATTTTTAGTATTTGGATGATTATCCAAATCGAATTACTGTTTTGGATATTCAAATCGAAATGTCCAAAATATTATTTGGTTCAGTTTGAATAATTCTCTTTTTAAAATTTATATATTCAACCATCTGAATTATCCATACAATTTATTTTTTAAAAGTTTAGGAGCAATAGGTTGGAATTCATCAAAATAAAATTCTTACCCAACCCACTAGCTCAATCATATTTAGGAAAATAAAAGAAACACTAGCAACTTACTATAAAATATTCCCACTCATCATTGTTTCTTTCCCTCAAAAGTTTTAACTAAACAAAATTATTAATATTTAGTACATTGAAAATATTAAAAAGCTTTAAAAAAATGTGTCTTATTATTTAATGAATCCCTAAACCTAAAACTCTAACATTTATTAATGTTAACAAACCATAACTATATGCATATTTCCAGCTACCAATAGAAAAAAATTCCAATGAAATTCAGATAATTTAAATATCTAAATATCAAACCGTAATTAATTTGAATTACGAATATGAATAACCGAAATAATTTTGATTAGTTGGGATGAAGGTTTTATTTTGGATAATCTAAAAACTAAACTAAAATTATATGAATTGAATCAAACCGAACCGACGTCTACATTTAACTATAGTAGTTAGTGTTTAAAACTTTATACCACTAAAAAAAAATGTCAAATTAAATATGGTAGTTAATTTCCATTGCTATTTGGCAAAATCCCGTGCAAAGATGGTAGTTACTACTCCCTCCGGTCTCAAAAGAATGTCTTTTTAGGATAGTAAAAATTCATAGGACAATGATCTTTGATCTTATTTTATTCCACATTGTTTCATTTTTACTCATAATTTTCACTCAAATTACCACATC